>AWWV01013433.1:0-13851 GCA_001974805.1 Corchorus capsularis | reverse complement strand
TGGTTTCCATCACCATACCAACAACCGACCTATAAACCCAAATAACCCGATTCCTAAACCGCCTAACCCAACGAACCGAATAAACCGTTCGCCTCAACCGAATTCCGTCAGTTTATTTAATTCGACCCGAAACCTGCACACCCCTAATTGGGATGACGCGTGAAGGAAACGTTAGGGGCGTGGTGCGTGAACCAATGGGAGAGTGACATTTCGCAATAGAGTAAATGAAATTCGGGGAAAAAAAAGGAAAAAGAAAAGAAAAGCGTCAACCCTAGATGTCAAATAAGGGCCCAAGCTTTTCAGCCCAATTTGGTCCCTAACCTTTTTTGATGCCTTTGTACCTCACGCGCCGTGTCCAATTGACTACTAGGCTTTATTTGAGCAATTTTCACAACATTGGGCCTGATTTGAGTTTTTTTTTTCCCTTTAGGTCCTTATTTAAACATTTTCGCAAACATTAGGGTCTTATCTAAGCAATTAGCCAACAAATATTTTTAACCTGAAACGAGAAAGGATCATTTCTTGTTCGCATGAATCTTTCCACCCTTATTTGAGCATTTTGTATTTCGGTTCTTTAAATCAAGGTTTGGATTGTTTATATCAAGTTGTTTCCTTCAATCATTTATTTAGTGTCAAGATGAATTGAAAAGTAACATAAAAAGGGAAGAAGAGAACAACCATAAACCTTTTTTTTTCCTTTTTGCTTTTTATTCATAACAGAAATTCTGCACAAGAAAAGCGACCATTGTAATTTGACAAATCCGATATACTTTAAGGCCAATTTAGAGCAATAAAAAATTGTTCGTAAAAATGTTAGATTCCTTTTTTATATAAATATTATATTTTTATATATAAATATGTATACTTCCGTTGCATTATTTAGTAGATAATTACCTTTTGCTTCTTTCTTCTTACTTTATGGTGAATCCTTTTAATTAAACTTTTAATTAAACTTCTCATGACAAAATCATGTTCTCCCTCCTCTTTCTTAAATGTGAGTTTTCTTGATTAAACTCCCCCTATATCAATCATGCTTTAAGGAATAGACTAGCAAGCCGCTGTAACTAATATTGTTTTCTTCTATTTTATTAATTATTGATATGCCTAAAACAACAATCCTCAAACAACAATCCTCAACCCTAATAAGTGAGTGATAAATGATGTATATATATATAACATGCATGAGTTTTATATGTTGACAGGTACATCGAAACTCATCCACGTTATATGGAGTATATTTTATTTACTTTTACCTACCAAATATGTAGGTTTTATTCAAATTAAAACAGGGTTGAAATGATAACAATACACCATTAATTATATGATATTTAATTTACCCATGTTAAAACAAGATTGAAATGATAACAAATTAACAATACACTGCATTCAGATTAAATTCAGTAATATTATCCCTTACCCAATTGAAGTTTCTGAAATAAATAAAATTATTTCATCACTTGTACATTTTTTTATCTCCCCTCATCCTTACTATACCTATACTGATTTTTTTAATCCCCCTCACAAATGTTAGGGAATTGTTAGATTGATTAGAAAATTTAATCGAATTAGAGACTAATATATTTAACAGAATAGATTAACACAAGTTCATCATAACCAACAAAATCTACATCCATGCCTTGATAGTGAGAGAAGCTCTGACTTCTCTCTAAAATAAAATTAAAAACAGGCCACTGGATTACCATGTCGCCTCAGCCGTGCAAACCACCGTAGCCGCCGGCGGCAACCACTGGACGGCGCCGGATGGCCACAAAAACACCTTCTTTCCAAAGCCCGTTCTCTCCTCATCCTCACTCTAGCGGTAGTTTCCCTCAAATCTGCTTGAATCTTTCTAGATCTGATTTTTTTCCTTGTTTTAAAACCTTTGAGTCTGTCAAAAAAGCCATAAAAATCTAACTTTGTCTTTGCTTTAGTCTTTATTCCGTCCCCATCAGCCTTGTCTTTTTTCTCTCTTAATTTCTTTGCCCATCTATTTCGTTCATATGACCCTCACGTTCTGCTTTGTTTTTATTCCTATCACTTGTCTTTAGTCAAGTTTACTCCTTTCTACTGTTTGCTTTAATCAGTTTAATATTTGTAAAACTTTAGGTTTCTTTGTTCTTGTCCTTTGTGAGGGAGAAGAAAACTTCTAGTGGTTTTTCTTGTGTGGGTATAGAAAGGCGGTACTCTCAGTCCTAAAGTCGATTAGCTTTTGCTTTCACCTTTCCTCCTACCAAAATAGACACCGTTCCCCCTCCTTATTTTAGACTCCTTTCATAAGAGACAGAGACTCTTTGTCCTTGTTTTCAACCATGCGAGGTTTAAAAACAGGCTTTTTGTCATGCAAGGACAATCCTCCAAAAGTGCTCAGGTTGAAAAAGATGAGCGCCTAAAACAGGAAAAAAAGGCTCAAAAAGCCTATTGAGTTCATCCCAACAGAGGAGGAATTGATGGATAACTCTTCCATAGGCAGTTACGAGGAAGAAGAAGATGAAGAAAGCTTGGAAGAGGAGGAAGAAACTGACGAAGTTGAAGGTAACTCTCTATTTTCTTTCATGAAAGAATTAGACTTTTTTCAAGAGATTTGCTTGTTAGAAATGGCCAATGAGTATCAAGAAAACTTGGGTCCATCCATTTACCCAGAAGGTCCAAAACCTTCCTTCCCAACTATCTTGCAGAGAGTGGTGAAAAGATATTTCCCTGGTTTTGTGAATAAGTGGAATTCTTGATTCAAAGATAAAAAACTTGAAGACCAGATCTCTAAGTTCAAAGATGACATCAATAAATTCCAAGCTAGCATTGAATCCATGCGTCATGAAAACAAGACCTTAAAGCAGGAGAAATTGAGATTGCTAGAGAATGAATCACACTTCCAAGCCTTGAAAACAAGAAACAAAGAACTTGAAGAAGTTGTAGCTTTCTTACAGAAAGAGAATCAAGAGCTTAAGAATTGCCCCCAAAAGGATGTTGATATGGAGGGCATAAACCAATCAAGCAGAGTGAAGGTGGAGCAATTCAATTCCATCAATCTCATCAACTCAGAAAAGGTGTTTTCATCATAAAGGTTTGCTGCATTCTTACCTTATGATGATGAGAAGTTAGTTTGGATAAAATTCAAAAAGGAAAAGAGGGTCCTGGTTTGTGGCAAATGTGGTAAACCAGGTCACCCTAAGTCAAAGTGCAACTCTTCAGTTGATGGTGTTAGTGAGCATGGAAACCTTGCTTACAAGTTGTATGTGCAAAAAGCAATTCAAACTTGTAAGTCAAGAGCCTTTCATCAAAACCCAAAGCCAAAATATTGTAATCAAGGGAGGAGAAGATGTGATCTCCAAAATCAGTGCCCTTCGATGGAGAATAGTGATTTAAGGGAGAAAGAACCAGGGGGTTAGAATATGATTATTCCAGAGATTCAGATGTCAAGTGGTGACAATCTCTCAAGGGAAGGGACCGACTCGGAAAGCTCCTGCATAAGTCAAGAAGCCTGTCAAGATGATGTGCTTGAAAATAGCTCATTAGGGAATCCAGATGTTGTTTCTAAGAGCGCCGCTTTTATCTTCAAAGCAGAGTGTAAAGAACAAGTCCAGAGCAAAGGTAAGAAATACTCGGTTCTTGTGAGGAAGAGAGATCCTTTTCAACCTCACAACATACAACGGAAAATTGATAGATTTGAACTGAGTGGTGTGAAAAAGAATTGTGAAGAGGTAAAAGAAAGAAAGTCATCAAAAATCCGCGGCATAAGGAAAAGAATTAAACCCAAGAGACTTGATGTGCATCTTGGGAAAAGAAATTCAAGTTGTGACCTAGGTTCAACCTTTGTTTTAAGGAATTCAGACGAAAAAAAAAAAAGTTAAGTTGGAAGAACATTTCAAGCACGTGGAGGGTCAAACAAGCATTGCTTAGATCTAAATGGTCTTTGCGGCGGGGTGTTTCTGGTGATCATTTTGAACTATTACTCTACAAGTCTTCTAACTATCTTTTTTATGTTAGTTTGTTATCTATTATTTCCTGTATAAGTAGAGCTATCAAAACTTGACACGAACCCAATAACCCGTCCAATTCGATCGAACCCGATTTGACCAGAAAAATAAATGATAACCCGAATGACCCGAGAAAATTACCTAACTCCAAGTGACGATAACCCGAAACATGGCCAACCCGCCCGATTAACATCTCTAACTTTATAAGTCAAAGGAAATAATTGTATGTTACTCTTGTTCTCATTTTTAAAAACTTTAAATTCTTGTTATACCAACATGCTCCAAAAATAGAAACAGACCAATCACTATAATTAAATTTTAAATGAATTTTTAACTTAATTAGTTTTAAAAAATATGAATAATTAATGATTAGACTACTTATTTAAACTTGATAATAATACTTTCGTTAGTTTATATTTTAATTGAAAATTTTAAAATTAAAATGATAAAATAAAATAATTATAAAAATATTGAATTCAATTAAATAAAAATAGTGTTTTCAATTGCAAAAGTTTATTTTAAAAAAAATTGTAAAAGTTTAAACAATGTCATTCAAGAAATATATTTAAAAAAACTAATATATCAAGTTTTTTTAATTAAAATAGTAAAATATTAAAATATAATAGTTATTATAAGGTTAATAGATTTAATCATATAAAATTAAAATAGAGTTTTTAGTTGAATAAAATAGTAAAATGGTAAAATATAATAGTTATAAGGATATTAGATTTAATTATATAAAAATAGAGTTTTTAGTTGAGTAAAATAGTAAAATGGTAAAATAAAATAGTTATAAAGATGTTATATTTAATTAAATAAAAATAGAGTTTTTAGTTGAGTAAAACTATAAAAACCTAAACAATGGCAATTTAGAAATATATTTGACAAATAGAGGTATAATAGGCGATTCAAAAGTTTTACAGCTGAACGTACTTTTTAATATAGTATAGATGAGAATCATTGGCTTGGTACCAAAAAAAAAAAGAGACTAATATATTTATTTCAAATTAAAAAAAAAAAGAAACCAACGTAAGAGCCCAAAAGCCCAAATATAGACAAAACATAAACCACAACCCAAATCGAAGTGCATACTAAACTCAAAATCGAAAGCCCAATTACAGCGTTAATACTTAGTAGTATACAATCATATCATATACTACTACTATTTAAGAATTCCGCAAAAATAAAAAGATAGAAATAGAAAAGAGATAATTTGAGGAGAAAGTAAAAGTTAATCAGAGGAGCAACTTTTTAGTCTTTATTTTTATTCAATTTGATTTTCCAAATCGTAAACAATTAATAAAACAAATCCTAAAATTAAGAAGAAAAAAAAAGTGTAACTAAGCTGTAAATAGGATCATATTGACTAATACCCTTTGATAACAGAAAGCTGGCTTTCTTCTTAGATTTTTTCAATTTGAAGTTGCAGCTAAGTCTCACACATGGAGCAGTTGCAGATTTGCTTCTGTTTAATTTGACACTAGTTTTGGCACCACTAGTGACCACAAAGCAACCTTTTGAGGTATCAGCTTCCAAGGAAACTGAATTCTTCTTTCCATCCAAGCCTGCAACCAAACGGAAAGTTGAGGAACACTTTGAAGTTTCAGAATTTCTTCTAACCACAGTAAGGTTTTTGCCTGGTCCTTGGTGAGCCACTGCCATTCCTGGAAGGTCAAATGGTTCAAGTGCTACTGATTTCCCAATCACATCTTTTACTGAGGAAAACCATTTGAAACTTGGGTCATCTATGATTAGCCTGAAAGCGGCATTGACTGATCCATAGATGAACTGTGTTGTGTGTCGTGCTATCTTACGTGTTGTGTCTAAAATTGCTATTTTTTTTTTAATGGAGGAATGCTATATCTACATTTTCAACCTTACAAAGAATATAAGAGGAAAAAGAAAAAGAAAATTACACCCACCTTCGCATTGCTTTCATTTGGACCCCAAAAAAGAAATAGTAATTAGAACAGAGAGAGAGAGACAACCAAGTATATTACGTATACTTGCAAAGCCATGTGATACAATCATCGAGGATAAAAAGCTTGAACCTTCAACAAAATTCCCATACCTCTCCTCTCTTTCACATAACATGACAATCCCAATGGCATGTGAATTTCACTTTTCCATGCCATCGAATAAAAACACGATGACGCCTACACCCGCCAAAGTTACCAAGTATACAATCAGTTTTTCCTAAATTAGTAGGGTTCTTAATTGAAATGAAAAGGGCATATAATCAAGATTCAGGGACAATAATGAGGATAAAAGAAAGAAAGAATTTGTGGATCCTATATATTACCATTTTGCTAAAAGCATTTTCAGTGGCACCTTGGGCCTTGACAAAAATTTGCAGCTCTCTTCCAGCAATACCATAACAAATTCACAACTTTCTCCACATGCTGATAATTCCATCGGCAAATGACTTAAGGTTCCCCCACAGAGTTGACTGCTTTGAATGTTCTGCATCATCCCTTTGCTCATGAGAGAAGTTCCTACATATTAGAATATTTGACATCATCCACTGCAACTCATAAATAGTGTATGGCAGGAATTCACAATTAACAAAAAAACAAAAAACAGGAACAGAAAATTAATTAATAGTTATTCGAATGGAAAAAGGAATTGCTACACCACGAGTCTAGCAAAAATGTATGGTAAGCTTAGGTTCATTATGGGCTATAGTGTCAGTTGAAAAGTTTCAACTCCATACCTAGAACCTTTTCTGCTGATACACCGAAAAATTTGTAATAAGGTACATACAATAGGCACAAACATTTCAAGGAAATTTAATTTTACTCTAATGCACCGTGTCAACATTTTTATCTGTTTAAGATGAAAGACAAACCCTTATATGGTGTTATTCATCTGTAAAATTTCAAATACAAATCAGAAAGGGGGAAAGACACTATAAAGCATATAGATACTTCAAAGTAATCAAATCCCTGCCAATCAGCCTAAGATACAGATGAGAACATGAACCACATTTTCTGGATTTCTTTAAAAACATGTAAAATATAGATAAATAAAGAAACATTTATATCCTCTGACTTACAGCAAGATACCTAACAACATTTACACTGAAAAGGTGAAATCTGGTGAAAGTAAACATGTGTATGCATGTGCAAACATTTTCTAGATTTTCTGAGTGAATTAAAAAAAAAAAAAAAAAGAAGAAGAAGAAGAAGAAAAAAAATCTAGCTATTTAGAGAAAATAAGATCAAGTATGCCTACCCTCACTTGAAAGTATAGGAAAAGTGAACAAAATCATGTAAACCCCCCTCCCAAAATCACAGCAGACAAGAACCATAGACACAGCATTTATGACCATCATCAACATTTGATTGCAATGATCAAACCTAGAACCTATCCGACCTCATTCTAATCACAACCCAGAAAAGTGACATTGCACCACCATCATTATCTTTTGATTCATGACTGAACCAAATGAACCAGTCACTAATCAAGCCATTGTCAAGGAAAAGAACACTTACTTTGCATGTTTTTCCTCTTCTAATTGTTGATAGTGCTCAGCTTTAAGCTCTGGCCTTCCAGAATCTAGCAACTCTTCAGACACAGTTTGTTCCTTTTTATCACCCTCTGCATTTCCAACCTTGGTTTCTTGTTTAATCTCTGGAATGTCAGAATCTACTAACTCTTCAGACGCAGTTTGTTCCTTTGTATCACCCTCCGTGTTTCCAACCTCACTTTCTTTTTTAAGCTCTGGACTGCCAGAATCTAATAACTCTTCAGATGCAGTTTGTTCCGTTTTATCATCATCTGCCTTTCCAAGCTCAGTTTCTTGTTTAAGAAAATCACCTTCTAATTCACAAAAGACAGACTGTACAGCTTCAGACTCAGTTTTACACTCTTCTGCTGATTCAAGAGGTTGATAAGAAACATGCACAAATTTTTGTTTGTCCAGAACCGTTAGAAGTTTATCAGAACTATCTAAACCAGTGATCTCTGATTTTTCAAGACTCTTAGCATCTTCCTTCTTCATGTGATTTTCGTCTAAAACAACACCACAATGGCCACCCTGAAAGTAAAATAACAAAACAGATTAACAAAGTTGTTTAGAAAAGGTTCAACTATTGCACCAGTGAAATGTAAACATTATAAGGAAGTAAGATCAGAAGTGCCAAGTTCTTAAAAATTAAATGAACAGTCAGAGCCACTTGGACTTTAGCCGATGTGCCAAATATTGAGTTTTTGGACTTTCACTTATAAACTGATGATGCATTAATTTCATGTGTAATTCTAATGAGACAAGTTCATAGATGGCTTTCATCTGATGGCATGCACGGTAACTAAAGGCAGGAAAGGGTGTTTAAAAGCAAGCTTCTTTATACAATGGAAAAATGAATGAAAAAGGAATCCATTTTTGTCATAGCTGGAAATTTTATTTGACTTTCTTGAGAAAATTGGCAAGAACTTTTTACTTTTAGATATTCCTTCTAACTACGAACTGATAAAAGTCTTTCTATTAAACATACATTTCTGCAGTTACCATGAGAATTTATTGCACTTACCGCAGTTTGTGGCTTCAGAACCACTTCCGAAAGTGTCTCCTCCACTGAAGTACAAACTTGCAACCCTCCTGCAGCCTCCAGTTGCTTGTCACCAGAGTCAAGTATCTTCACATCATTCATAGCTTCTGTGCAAGCATTATTTTGGACTCTGACTACAGTTGAGAGTGCCTCAACAGAAAATACTTTGTCATCTTTATCGAAAGCATTTTCTGATAACTTTTCAATACTGCTGTTTGAGGAACATATTTTAGATTTATGCTCCAACTCTTGAGCAATCTTCCTAACAACATAGTAACCGCCACCAACTTCTTTCTGAACTGCAGATACCGAAGGGAACTTCCCAGCATTCGTTGATCTATATCTGGAAAAAGATGATTACAAAATCTTCATTATTTCCAAATGCCTCAGTATCAGAATTATAAACTGAGAAAACTCTTAATTAACTCTCTACAATCAATTTTAAGAAGAAAAAACCATTATCATACCTAGACAAACACTACAAGATTTGTTATTTTCTTTAGAAAGTGTAAAATCAAAATACCAAACAGCAGATAGCAAACATAGCCTAAAATTCTTGACCGAATTCAATCTTTATCAAAACAATAAAGAGCCAAAGAAAACTATTCTCATTCATGTTTTTTCTCATTATTCTTTTTCTTTTTCCAGCCAATTCTTGTTTTTCCATTTACAAAGTTGTTGTTGTGGAACCCATAGTTAAAAAATTCACTGACTCTTATTTGAGCAACATAACATGAAAGGAATAATAATTTCAATTCTCTAACACTATTCGTAATAACTCAAAATTATTTTTGATCGAATAGTGAAATCACTTTAAAAGCAAAAGCCGATTATTCAAAGTTGAAGAGGGCAAAGATATTATGTATGAAAAAAATTGTATACAGAAAAAGAAAAAAGAGAGAAGACCTGTTGATAAATGATTCAATCATGGCTCGTCGTTCATCCTTTGAAACCCTTTTGTGCTTTGGAGTTTCAGAAGGAAGGGGAGCAGCATATGATGTTCCACGCCGCACCCATTTTGTTGCTGTAAAATGAAAAATGAATCAATCAAGATTTTCAGACATTTTACCCAGAAATTGAAAGACTCAAAAGGTGAAAAAAAAGACAAACCAGGAACTGCAGAGCGCTTGAAGCAGAAAATCCGACTCCCTCCTCTTGATATGTGCATGATTCACATGTAATACTAAATCATTTTCTAGACAACATAAGGGTTTTATTTACTTCACATGAAGCTTTAAATTTGGCTTTAGATTGAGGGAGGGTTTTAGGCTTTGAGCTGCTTTTATTTTTTTTATTTTTTCGTTTAAAGAGGTTGGTTTGTTCAGACTTGAAGTTGAGGGGTTTTAGAATTTAGGGCTGTTTGGAATGTAAGACAACGTACGTTTGTTTGTTGTTGGTTTTTTTTTATTTTTTTATTTTTTTAAAAAGAAGGCTTTATTAAAAATAGTGAAATGTCGCTGCAAGTAGTGAAGAAACACAGAGATATTTACGAGTCTGTTTGGAAGTTTCTCTAGAAAGTAAAAAATTGAAAGTTTTTCTATAGAAAGTGTAGGAGTAGAAAATCTTCTTTCAATAACATACTTCAGAATGTTTGTTTAACCCTCTAAAATCTAAATTAAATTCTTAAGAAAGTGTTTTATCCTTTCATAAAAAACGTGTGAAAGTATTTTAACACCTCCCTCGTGTTAAAATACTTTCTCACTTTAAAAAGAAAGTAATTGGGTTAGTGACCTAAAATTTCTCTAGAAAATTTAATCAAACATATTAAAATTGTTTTTTACCCTATATTTTCTATAGAAAGTGAAATTCACACAAAACAAACGTGCTCTATTATTAAAAAAGAAAAACATAAGAAACCCACAACCCAAACGGAAGTGCATACTAAACTCAAAGTCGAAACCCAATATATCCAATTAATTGTAGATTTTTTAAGTTTCAAAAAAATTAAGAGTGTGTTTGGATGAAGATTTTCAAGGAGGATTTTCATTTGAATAGGGATTTTGTAAAATCTAAAAATAGAATTCTTGGTTTGGCAAGAAATTAGTTGGTTTTTAAATATCCAAAGAATTTGGAAAAGGATTTTTAGAGGGCCCAAAACCTCTCTTCAAAATCTTTCTCCAATGATGTTTTTTTCAAAAATCCTTGTCTTTTTAACTAACCACTCATATTTATTAACTTTCCTTTTTCTTCATGCCATTTTTATTTTTATAACTTACATGATAAAAACTTATTCTTAAAATATATTTTTTCACTCTCACATTTTATTAATAAAATCTATACATTTTTACAATTCTAATGACACCCATATTGCATATTTTTCGATTTTAATATTATTTTCTATAATTAATTTTTAATTTTATTATAAAATTTCAAAATATCTTATGATTTCTCCCTACAAATTATGTATCCAAAGCAGGTAATTTAAAAGTCATCTTTTCAAATATATGCATTTTAAAATCCTGTCTTTTGAAAAGTCCTAAAATTTTAAAAAATCTTCATCCAAACACAACCTAAGGGAAATTATACAATACACCGTCAGTGGAGTTTAGCAGACTACACAAGCGGTTCTTAAAGGGTGACATGTGTCCTTTAGGGACTAGATTGAAATATTTAAAACATAATTAATTAAAAAAATGGACATGTGTCAACTCCACAACCCGCTTGTGGAGTTCAAAATTTACACCGCCAACGTATCAAATAATTACTCATAGATTTTTTATACTTTTAATCACGATTTGGGTATGAGAAACAATTAAATTGAATAATATATTTTGGAATAGCAGGTGGACCGTGGACTTACCGTTAATTAAATCAAATTTACCCTTTATCATAACTATTCTCTTGTTTAAAATATATATATATATATATATGTATATTTATTGAGTTGGTGGTATATTAGTATACATTTTTATATAATACTAGTCCCAGGACCCGGGCTCCATGTCGGGATTGTGAAGGGAGGGAACAATTAGTTATGAAACGACTAAATTTCGGAATCACTTTTTAGAATTGAAATATAGAAATTGACTTTCGAGTCCTTCACCTTAATGAAAGTCGTAGATCATGCAAAAACCTTTTAACCGGCTGTTGAACAACTTCAATCGAACACGTGAATCAAAATTAGATAGATCGTCAAGCGAGACCACCAAATTTCGTAAACATTTTTTAGAGCTGAAACCTCAAATTTGGCTTTTGAGTCCTTAATGAAAGTTGCAAGTCATTAAATTATCTTTCAATAGACACTTAAATCACATTGATCGGACAAATAAAAAAAATTAAAAGAATTAAAGCCGAAGCGTTAAAGCGTCCAACCCAGAATTTGTAAAGGATTATATAGCATAAAACATAAAAGTATGGGGGTCATTAATCCAGTGAAAAAATATTTGTTTATGGAGACCAAATATAAAAATTCCCTCTTGAACTCTCTACGAAACTCATTAATCAAATTCATCTTTCAGGGCCTTGATGCAGGTTGTAGATCACACAATAACCTTTTAACCGACACCTGAACAACCTCAATCGGACAAGCGGACCGAAAATTATACAATATTAGATAAACCGGCAATCGATATCACAAAATTTCAGAAGCATTTTTCAGAATCAAAACATTAGAATTGGTTTTTGAATCCTTAATGAAAGTTGTAGATCATGAAATTACCTTTTAATAGACACTTGAATCACCTTGATTGGACAAGCAAAAAAAATTAAAGCCAACACGTTCAGTCGTCCAACCCATAATTGTAAAGGACTAAATAACATAAAATATAAAAATATGGGGATTATTTGATAAATAATCCAACAAAAAAATGATTTGTTTATTAAGAGCGGGACCCACCGAATAGTAACTTTAACCTAAAGTTCCCAAAACGCCCTCAACAATCAACAATAATAACGAAAATACCAAGCATAAAAGTACCGAAATACCCCTGACAATTTGTTCTTGGGTGAATGTGGTGCATATTAAGGCTGGATAAAAGGGTAATTCCATTTTCAACTTTAATATATGTTATATATTTATTCCTTAGTATCAATATTTTGTGTATATATACAGTTACATATCAACTTAGTTATGTATATATTACTTGGCCCCCCAACATACAATTCTTGGTTTCGCCCCTGTATTCTGGCTACCTGTTTCAAGTAATCGTAAAATAGTTCGATGAGGGTCCAGCCGAACAGAAGGATCTTGGCGTCAAAGGATATGGATACGACCACGATGTTATGGTGTTTCAAAACTAGGTCAAGTATTCCAAGCACGACCTCAGAGAAGATGACGAAAGGACAAAACCGGAGCAACTGCGTAACCAAGTGAGTAAAGCCTGAGAGTTAGACTGTTTCTTGTGAAGACGGCCCAACACAGCCACAATAATAACCGCCACCACTCTGCAATCTTTATACCATATCCGCTCTTATTTTTCAAGGTCAGGATAAATGATGCGATGCTAATTCCTGCAGAGGCTAAATCAAAGATGAACAGAGCAATATGCAAAAACAGAACGAGAGTGCACAATTGACATAATACCGCCACCCATGGAGTTTAATACAGGTATCAACGGATATATCGAACGGATATATCGACGGATATATCGAGGTATCGATGAAATTCAAATATAAGTGGTCCAAAATGCACTAAAATGACGGATATTTATAGTAAACGTTTGAATTTTGTCTTGAAATTTTGACCAATTCTTATTTACATATTTCCACATGTTTTAGAATCAAGATATGATAAATAGAGTATATGTAGACATTGTTTTTTATTTTTTTTAATATTTTTTACTGCGAAAAGTGTATATAATATGTATAAATCAACTATACTAATTTAAACACACATTTATTTTATCTTCAAAATGATGTTTACCAAACTAACCACTTCATTAAATGTAAAAAATTATATGATTTCTTTTCTGAAGCAAGAGATTACTAGATCATCATATTTATAAATGCATTATTTTACATTATTTTAGTCACAAAACACAATCTAAAGCACAGATACAACCTACATTGAATTTCTTGGAGACTCAAAATCACTACTACCGTAGTTACCATTGCTATGACTATTACTAGGCATGGATGTATCATCTCCCCGGGGGCGGTAATCCAGTTAAAATATTCAAGCCATGACATACAAGTTGATCGGCCCCATGCCCAGCTCTACAAGATCCATGATCTTCATCTTGTGTTGCATGTGTGAAATCTGCCTCACATGGAAAAGGACTGTATGGTACATAATCACTCCCATAATTGTCACCATACATGCTTGCATCTTCTGCTCCACTTTGTCCATCCCCACCTTGAGTAACTGTTGTTGTAGTTCTGCATTCATT
>AWWV01013432.1:0-31023 GCA_001974805.1 Corchorus capsularis | reverse complement strand
ATCACGATCATCTAAATGCACATGCCTAATCCATTGAAAAAGAGGATATTCTTCCTTCATCACCAATGTCAACAGAAATATCAAGAATATTTAAAGGATCTTGCTCAGTCTCCTCTTGTGCAGCTTCCATGTCTCTAACCCGTAATCTCATATTATAGTAACAATACACAAGATTCTGCAGAGATTTATGGGCTAACCCAGGTGTCGAATACCAACACTTGAACGAAAAAATTATCGAGAAACCCGGGTCTATCTCAAACCGAATCACTTAAACGAAACAATTATTTGTGTTACACTATTACCACAGTTTTGTATAAATGACTTCAATTGCTAATATTTTTGAAAAAATGAAATAATTCATCGAAATGTCGCTTATATTTTTAATCATAAATGTAAAAACGAAAAAAAAAATATATTTAATTTAATATGGATATTTACGGATATTTACGGATATATCGAGATTTATCGAGATATCGATAAATATCGACGGATACACGGATATATCGATGGATATTCCGTGACATTGAATTTTTTATGGATATTTATATCGAGGTGTACAGATATCGGATATATCGACGGATATATCGAGGTATCGACGGATATTTAATTCCATGCCGCCACCATATCCAAACAAACAAACAAGAATCTACATTACATTTTGTTTTTTTATATATATTATTAATATTAATATATAAAACGTGAAGTAGAAGTACCAAAAAACCAGTTGAGAAACCTCACCACATTCACCCATGAACAAATTGTCAAGGGTATTTAAGTACTTCTGTATTTGGTTTTTTTGTTATTTCAATTGATGGTTGAGGGTGTTTTGGGAAGTTTGGAACAAAGTTACTATTGATGGACCCTGCTCTTAATAAACAAATCATTTTTTGGTGGATTATTTATCAAATGATCCTTATACTTTTATGCTTTATGCTATTTAGTCCCTTACAAATTATGAGTTGGACGATTGAACGTTTCGGCTTTAATTCTTTTATTTTTTGTTTTACTTGTCCGATCAAGGTGATTCAAGTGTCTATTAAAAGGTAATTTCATGATCTACAACTTTCATGAAGGACTGAAAAACCAATTTTCATGTTTCAATTCTAAAAAATGCTTCTTAAATTTTGTGGTGTTGATTGTCGGTCTATCTAATATTGTATAATTTTCGATCCACTTGTCCGATTGAGGTTGTTCAAGTATCGATTAAAAGGTTATTGTATGATCTATGACTTTCGTCAAGGACCTGAAAGTTGAATTTGATTAATGAGTTTCGTGGAGGGTTCGAGAGGGAATTTTTATGTTTGGTCTCCATAAACAAATATATTTTTTGCTGGATTATTTATCAAATGATTCTTATACTTTTATGTTTTATGCTATTTAATCCTTTAAAATTAAGGGTTGGACGATTTAACGCGTCGGCTTTTATTTTTGTATTTTATGTTCTATTTGTCCGATCAAGGTGATTCAAGTATCTATTAAAAGGTAATCGCATGATCTACAACTTTCATGAAAAACTTAGAAACCAATTTAATGTTTTGATTCTAAAAAATGTTTCTTAAATTTTGTGGTTTCGATTGCCGGTCTATTTAATATCGTATTTTCGGTCCACTTGTCCGATTGAAGTTGTTCAAGTGTCGGTTAAAAGGTTATTCTGTGATCTACGACTTTCATTAAGAGCATGAAAGTTGAATTTGATTAATGAGTTTCGTGAAGGATTCAAGAGGGAACTTTTATGTTTTGTCTTTATAAACTAATTTTTTTTGCTGGATTAATTATCTAATGACCCTCATACTTTTATGTTTCATGCTATTGAATCCTTCACAATTATAGGTTGGACGATTTAACGCTTTGACTTTTTTTTTTGTGTTCTATTTGTCCCATTAAGGTGATTCAAGTGTCTACATGAAGAACACAAAAACCAATTTTAATGTTTCAGTTCTAAAAAATGTTTTTGAAATTTTGTAGTTTTGATTGCCAATCGATTTAATATATTGTATAATTTTCGGTCCACTTGTCTGATTGAAGTTCTTCGAATGTCGGTTAAAATGTTATTGTGTGATCTATGACATTCACGAAGGACCTAAAAGTTAAATTTGATTCTCCAGTTAAAGTTATTTAAGTGTCGGTTAAAAGGTTATTGCATGATCTATGACTTTCATAAAGGACCCGAAATCTTAATCAATTCGATTATTGGTTTTCTTAGTTTCTATTAAGAATTAATCCATTATTCATTTTCTTTAATTAGTTTTGATCATCAATTATATAAAATTTTGTTCTCGATCTTTTCAGTTCAATTAACAATGTTTGTCATTTCTCATGATATAAACCAATAATTCTCTTAATTATCATTCAACTTAAAAAGAAAAAAAAATTTGTGTCCCATAGCGAAGCACGGGCAATACTCTAGTGTTCATAAAACTCCAAAAACATATTTGTTTGTATAATTTATGACAATCCATTTAATTGATGATAATTTTATTTACATATATAATGTAATACAATATTTATAGTTAACTAGACCTAACACAAACATATAATTCTACTTCAGATTTTAACATCTTATGGTCGATATATAATTTTTTGTTTTTCGAATAAGTAAACCCATATACTAATTTTTTTTTCATAAAATTACATGCTAAAGAAAAACATAAAAAGGGTTAATGCCTAGCTTTGAATGTTCTGTGCACAATATTTAAGTTTGAATTTTGGTAACCATATATATTCTTTAGTGATTTGATTTCATGGTTTAATCTATAACTTTCTTTTCAACCCCAAAAAAAACACAAAAATTAAACCTATTATTAATTTTATGAGGAAGACCCCCATTGAGTGTCACATAGCGTTTTGTTTCTTTGACAAGTGTCAATTGTTAATCTCTTTTGTTTATTATGTTTGTGGGTATTTAATATTTAATTAAATCTACTATTAATTTTATGTACAAAACCCTCATTGAGCGCCACTTGGCATTTGCTTTCTTTGACAAGTGTCAATAGTTAATTTTCTAATGTTTTGTTTATTATATTTTTGTATTCATTTAGTTTAGGAAAATTAAAAGACATCCATCCCCTTTCCTATATAAAATAAATTATATCAAATAATTATAAATTTGTTATGAATATACATGTATGTTGTGGATGTCCATGAATCTAATTAAAGTATGGATAAGATTGATGACTTGGTTCATTCATAAACATATACCTATGTACTAAGTTAATCCCTTTATATTTATGGTGATGTATCTATGTGCCTATGGAATAAGATGAATGAGAACAATTTCTCCCCTTCTTCATATTTTCTTCTTCTCCATGTTCTATTGTATCTTTATTCTCTTATCTTTTCCATACTTCAATTCTACTCCCTTACTTTGTTTTGTTATCATTTCACAACAAAATTTCATTTTTTAACTGAATTTTCTTAAAAGAATTTATAAAATAAAACAGCCGCACGCGAAGCGCGGCCAAAAAGTTCTAGTTTTTTGTTAATTAAATGTATGTTAAATTTCAATTTATGACTTAATTATTTTGATTGGCAAAAAAATGATTTATTTAATTTGACAAATTAACAACAAAAAAATTAGAAGAGATTAACCCATTAAATAAGTACAGATACCAAACAATACAAAATGCAATGAATTATTGGATTTAAAGGAAAATACAAGCACCAAAATGAATATAAATAGACAATGAACAAAAAAGTATAGATACCAAACAAAAAAAATTAATTAAATTTAATCTTTATCAAGAGAAATGAGGAAGAGTATAGTAAATCATAGATTGATAGATAGATATAGCACTGTCCAATCAAACGAAGCATGCAAAGCAAAGCTATCTTCAAAATACTTTCTTATCTTTATTTACATATCAAGAAACGACAGTTTTATATATATTCTAACAAAAGAGAGAAGGTTTTCAAAACCGAGATATTGATATATGTATGTCAGTTAGTACATGCATGCATTATAAGAGTGAGGGTATTGCGTTACAGTCCGAAGGCCACCCTCTGAGCAAAGTCTGGTCGTCTTTTAGTGGGCATTCGAATAAGCCCTGTAATTTGGAGCTCCATTACACCCTTGCAAAACCCTGCTCTACAGCAACATTGGTCAAGGATTCTCATTTAATTTGTCTCGCAAATAAAAAATGCACCGAAATCGTAAACTGATGATTTCAAAGTGAACATCAAAGGAGCAAACTGGCTACGAACAAGACTCAGCTGAGCCTGTTTCATTTCATAATTTCTAAGGTTGCATAACTGACATAAGACTAAGAGTAGACGCGATTAACATACTAAGACTGGAGATGAAAATTATTATATGGCAAGATTAGTGAAAGGAAAATGAGTGCATTTAACTTCAATAGCGGGAATGCGATTGCTATTTTCTGGAGTTTTGAGCCTAATATAAAGCCAACATACCCTATGAATGTTTATAATCTCATCTAAATAGAAAGGAAATTTGTATGAACTAATTATGCTCTATCAATCCAATTTGTTTGTCACTGATAGTGCAAATCTATATTCTGCCAAAGAAAAGATAGTGCAAATCTATATCTATGATCCAACTGCAATGCAAGCCAAATATGTATATTGCATCAACTTACTGAATAAATGTAGAAGAATGCTAAACCAAAAAGGATACTGTAAGTCTGCTTCACTCTGGTTTTCTGATTCATTTATCTCTTTCCTTTTCTTTGGTAACGGGGACTGCCTTGATTTCTTTTTACTACTATTTGGACAGAGAACTACTGATTTGAATGATTGGTACCAGTCATGAAGATTGATAAGATCACCATGCTCCTGAGCCAGGTTATACCTAAAACCACATATGATGGCAGTACAAAGTTTCAATAAAGATGACTTGTATATCTCAAAAAAAAAGAAAAATTGCATATATAACCTATGGCTTAACCAAGCTCGTGTTACTAAGGACATGGAAACATAACGGTAACCAACCATTAAAGACAGACAGGTCTCTAGAAAGTAAGCAAACAATATGCAATATGCTAAAATGAAAAGGATACATAAATTGAAATGAATGGCTAAGGATGTATTATAATAATAATAACAACAACAACAATAATGAAGCCTACATAGTTTATTCTTCTAAGGGATTCTTTCAATCATAAAGTTTAAAGGAACCTATACAATTATAAGGAGTTAAGATTTTAAATGTCTAATGTCATGGAGAACTTAAAGGACCAAAGGATAATGCATTCAGTAGTAGGTCTTTGAAAGAAGTGAGCTAAAACAAGCAATCAACTCAAAGAGCCCTTTTTGGTAGATGCCATTGAGAATTTAAAATCTATCAATTAGCACATTATTAGAGAGAAATATCAAGAAGAACTCATCTGGAAGGAAATTTATTGTACTCAAGAATTCTTAACAAGCCATCAACAAATTTAGCAGCCTTGTTCATAATCCCAAATAAGATGCTGCTCATTTTATAAGATGCTGTCAATAAAATGAGCAGGCCATGCATTCTACAGTCTAGACTCAAATAAAGGAGCAGAAGGACTTAAAGGATAATAACTATATCCGACTCTTTCCAATAATCATCCATAACTCAAAATTGGTTTAGTGGATAGGACATTAGATTGCAGTCATCAATAATTCTGTATAAGAGGTATGAATTCAAGTAGACCATAGCTACCATTCAAGGTGCAAGATAATTCTCTTTATTGCAAAACAGAAAATGCAAAAATACTCACATTATTGACGTATCATGCATGGTTGGTAATAGAGCTTTGCTGCCCGTGAGGCAGCAACTACAACGTAGGAGTTTCTGGAATTCTAGAAGATCAACTTGAATCCTTCTTCTTGGGTCCCCAATCAAAGCCTAATATAAAGCCAAAATATAGAACTTTGAAAACTCTACAGTTTATATCCAAGAATTTGTTAAGTGGAAAGAAAGTTAAGCTTCATCGAAAACAAAAAAGAAAGGTAACAGATATCTGTGATGCTATAGAATATTGCTTTGAAATTTTTTCTAGCCTTTGTATGATTATGGCAAATGCAAAGAAGTTTTTGCACTAGTCAATGAAAGTCAAGGTTCACCTTACAGTCATTTACTCTTCTATATCAGTAGAAAGGAGCAAAACCCACCAGATAATAAGCAAAAGCAAAACATAAAATGGCTATTTGCAATTTTGAGAAATTTTTTTAACCAAAGAAATAGAACTCCAGAATGACAATGTTCCCGCAAAAATTAAAACATATCTGATCCACTCGACATTCTACATGAAAAGCACATATTTAAAATTAGGAGCAGCATTTGCACACTTTTCATCAATTGCATAGAAGTTAAAAGAGGGGACTATGAAGTTAAAAAGTTCGACCTAGTTGGTTTTTAAGCATGTAACCTTTAGCCACTTGGGTTAGTTCTTTCTCTTAGGTTTCAAACTCTGATGGACTGGTTTCATTAGGCATCCTCCTTTACTAAGAACTAAATGGTACAGAAAGAAGAGGAGTGAATTGGCTTAAAACAATTAGCAGGCCCCAAAATTCCCCAAAAAAGGCCATAATGCATGCATTCTCCTAGCAGTTTTGCACTGTTCCTAATTAGAGACATATATATGCATACATACACATATAGAATGTATATTTTCTGTTAAATACAGTCCAACTAAGAAATTTTCAATTATTCTGGAAAACTAATACATTTCTCAATAATGGCATCATTCTATGAAGTTCAAATGCAGAATTCCATCCTTCTCCACTATATTACTTGCCCCGGATGATATGCAGTTAATTCAAGCTTCAATGAAAAACATCAAGCAAGGGTTTATTCCTAATTTCACCAAAAGGAAAGATAAAACCTGTAGCTGCTATTCTTCACAATGATTGTATTTTGATTCCATATAAGATGGGAGACAAACATAAGTGATAACATGCATATCATATTCACAGCACCAACCAACTTGGTAATGCTGCAAGAACAGTTATCAATGCCAGAAATTTTATTAAAAAATAATTTCGCAGTCTTAGAAAGGATTCCTTCAGTGCATTCATTGAAGCACTTAACGCTTACCAATCGAAGTTTGTCAACATCCCTAAAGCAGAAAATTTCGTGAAAAGGTATGCACTCAATTGGCTGCATACAGTCCCTGTTTCACAAATAATCACAATTCAGTAGTATCAGATAACAGGGTATAATGTCAACAGCTTATAGGAAACAGACATAACAAGGGACTAAATGTTTAGACGACTCGTTTACCAGCCTCCTCAAGGAATAAACAAGTTATACATGTTCTCTACGATGCAAATAGTAGCCAATAAGAAAATAGGCTTCTTCATATCTCCTTGAAAGAAGAATGCAATCAACCATATTAAAAGCACCATTTCAAACAGCTACATAGCCTTCAATTGGTATAAAGAGAAAGGTGGGCTCAGAGGGAAACATTGATGGAACAAACCAAATTAGTTGTGTACATATTTCATGGGATAGACTTTGCACCAATAGGTTTGCTTCCTCGAAAAAAGATTTAAATATATCCATATGAAATAATGCTTTTTAATCCTTCCTATGTAAATCCATCAGAAATCACATGTATAAGCCCCAAATAGATAGCAAGTTAAGCCATCCCAACTAAACCAATTGGCAATATATGAGGAGGCCAAAACACAATTTAGACCACATTGATATGTCAATTCGATCTCAACCCCACGAGGTTATTTTACGCAAGTCAGCTTTATGTTTTTAGCATACTAATTTCAATTTTCGCTTGCACTCATCTGATATGATAATATAATCTCAATTATTAAATATTTTCATGAGACTTCAAAACCTTTGAATATGCAGGAAACTTGGGAGAATGTTCCACATAGGTTAAAATTCTCATACAGCAGTTTTTAAAAAAGGGAGTATCAAAGCACATTATAGATTCGCTCAGCAAGAGAAGGAATTGAAGTATCCAATAACTTCTCTACTTTTTATTATTCAGCATCCTGTTACCAAGTGGTCAATTTTCCCTAGAAACTTTATAAAATATCTATAATATAAGAAAATGTATATAAATAGTCATTAGGTGGCTGCATTCAACTGAAAATCAGTCACATTCACAAACTCACATTAATAGAGAATAAATTAGGAGAGAAAATCAATATACAATGGATACAGAACTGTATCAATTCTAACTAGTATAATGGATTGAGGCATGATAAAAACCCAAAAACAAAGAATAAGGATATAAAGATGGAAAAGCGTACCTATACATGCACTCTAGTACTGTAACAGCCTTATCACTCATTAATTTTGAGTCCTTTCCAGTATTCAATTTGATTCGAGAAGTATGTCTTCTGTTCATATAAAGTAGTGAATGAAGTAGTAAGAGATCAGACAGAATGACAAATAGTAAGACATGTTAATCCTCAAGGCACAAGATATTACTACTACTAAGGCTTAGAGGTATAGAGAGAGCACTCCTTGCATGGAAATTGATATAAAAATCAATGGAGATTGCTATAATTCGCAACCTTAATGCTCCAATCCATTTGGTAGGATGGAAAGGGGTAAGGAAGCAAAATTGTTCAATTTAATAGTTGTGATTCACAATCAAACTATGCTACTTTGTAGCTCAACCTTTAGATTGAAAGTTTTTCCTTCCTTAGCCTTCCCCTCTCCCTACCAGACAGACCATGACATGCCTCAGCATATACAAATTCTCTTTGCCTTTTTTTCCTTTATTAGGAAGAGAGCACATTAAATAGAAAGAAAGCAAAACTAATTAGAACAGAAGCTAGAGGAGAAATCTTTATCCAATAATAATCAAGTGAAAAGTGTTTAAAGCTTATTATTAAGCTTTCTAACCTGTATATGACATAGTCTAGAAAATATTTAGCCATAAAGAACCCATATTGCTTCACTTAATGATAGTTAATATGCAAATTCAACAATGATCAGAATGTTCATTAAAATATCTATAACTAGAACTTAAGCACTTGTGTATATATTCAAAAGACTAATTTTATCTGATAACAAGTATTATTCTAAGGCAGTAGAGAAGAAAATGTGTAATTACTTGGATGTTACAGTGGAATCTTTCTTTGAACTCTTTCCATCCTCCATTTTGAGTAATAACTTCAATGCGAACACTCTATGATAGACCTATAACAATAATACAAATAACTTAAACATGTTGGATGCCCAGGAAAAAGAATGCAATAGCAATTATACCAAAAAAAAAAGAAGAAGGAAAAACTGATCACATTAATAGAAGGATAAAGAAGCAATCCTCCAAAACTTGGAAGAGACAAGCCAAAGCTCTGACCTTCTAAGATTATAGTGGAGAAAAAAAAAATGCTTTATCAAGATTATAGAATTAACTCAAACATGATAGATAACAGAAAACAAAGATTAATAGAGCTAACTGCTCCTTCAATTGTAATATAGCTGTAGCGCTTGTATAAGCAAATGTCCAAATCATAAATTATGTAAATATTTCTTTATTATAAGCATGCATCTGAAAATTTCACTCTTATAAAAAAGTATCATTATATGGAGTAGCAATTGTCATGCACAGCGATCACTGCTTCATTAGTAGTATCGTACCTCAGTGCCTGTCGTAAGGCTTTCCCATATCGAAATCAATTTACCAAGCTGTACGGTGGAAAGATCCCTATAGAATTTCAACTTCAGCATTAAGTGAACAAGTGAAACGCTATAGCAGTTACGATGTAATCAACAGCAAGAAAAATTAGAGCCCATTCAGTTATAATTTTTTTTTTACATTATCCATCTCCATGTTTACGACATATTATCAACAAAATAAGACATAACTAAGTTTGAAATCTCTTGTTTTCCAATTAGAGACTCACCAAAATTAGATTACAACTATTTAACCACATATTGAAACCATCATTTCCAGTTTCCAAAGTGTAGTTATATACCTTATCTTATTAATTATTTAGTGGAATTAGAAAATGGAAAGCATATTCTAAAACTAAATGGGCCCTTGGTAATTTTAGGTGATGTGACAAGACAATGAAAATTCTCAGGAAATAACATTGAAATGGTAAATTATTACAAATAATTGTACAGATCTTATTGTATCATTAACCTCAGGTTTAACATTTATTCATAAAATTCCAAACAGAAGCCACAAAAAGATATCAACTAGGACACAATCAATTTTCATCCTTGCCAATCAGGATTAATAAAAATGCAACTGTTGCTCACAAGTGGATAGCAAGGATGCTTTCACTAAATTGAACAAATAGCTTAAAAAAAAAAAAAGAAAGGAAAGAAGAAATAGGAGGTAAGAGGTTGTTGGGACCTGGAACACTCACATTTTTAGGTAGGGTAGAACCA
Organism: Corchorus capsularis; assembly: GCA_001974805.1. Taxonomy (NCBI): domain Eukaryota; kingdom Viridiplantae; phylum Streptophyta; class Magnoliopsida; order Malvales; family Malvaceae; genus Corchorus; species Corchorus capsularis. The sequence goes on along the minus strand of AWWV01013432.1, from coordinate 20,723 downwards.
CAATCAAACTTGAGTCAAGTTAGCGATAGAAACAAAATCTTCTTGCAATGTTATTCCCTTTATGAAACCTACAGCAGTACGTGTGTACCAGCTGCAACTATAAACCATTATAAGAAGTTCAAATATACCTCACCAAACGAATTGCCTCAGAGATAGCATTTCCTTTTATCAAGATAGGGCCAGTAGGAGGCAAATCAGGATCTTTGTCTAATTCTGCTTTTCTTTTGTTGTATGATTCTGGATCACTAGCCTCGCAGTATAAATCTAGCAGTCTGACCTTTCCACCCTTTCCAGCTTCATGTAGGCACTACAATGTAGAAAATGTCGAGTAAAATTAAATGAAATCAGTTAAAACTTAAAACAACATGAATGTGCGACCTGATCAAACCATGAAGCCAACCAAAAGTGCAAAAAGGCTTCTAAAAAGGGTGAAGCCAAGCATGATCATAAAAGAAGGCCAGCAATCGTTTCAGAATATGCACTCACAAAATCATAAATTTAATCAGAAAGCAAGCACCTTTTAGTTGAAAATAATGCCAAGAGCCAAAAACAGAAAATCATAGCATAATGTTCTATGTATTACCATAGACTTCGACCTAGCACCAGATTGTTCACATCTAAAGATGGTGATGGTCAAGGTCCATATTTTGGTGAAATTATTAATGAATTTTCATAAATATTTATGTTAACAGAATTATACCAATAGTATTGCTAGCTAAGTCATATTGCTGTGCAGGCGTTGCCACATAAGTAAATAACAAAACAAAGCTTTAATGGTTACAATTTGAGAAAACAAAAGGCTGGCCTTAGAATGTTAAACTTTATCATAACTCAAGTCAAAACATCAAGGAAAAGAATAGACAGTCTCACCAAAACCACAGCTCTCCACTCATTTTGTAATCTCTTCAATTCTGAAAAAGCCTGAGCCAAACTTTCACTGGTCTGGTCCGTCATTTCATCGCTGCTTGCAGATTTGGGAACTCATCAGAAAATTACTTCCATATTCAACATATTTATATAATTGTAGAAATGCAACAAAAATAACAGTTTAGGTATTTGAAAATTCCTTTGACAGGATGGAGGTCTCACAAAATTACTTCCCTAAATCAACACATCACATAATTGTGGAAATGCAACGAAAGTAAAAGTTTTTGGTACTTGAAAATACCTTTGACAGGATGGGAGGTCATAAGCATACTTCAACATTAGTTCTGGTGATAATCCATTCTTCTCAATTCCTGATTCCTACAACTCCAGACGCAAAATTAGGATAGAAATAAAGCCTTTAACACATAGAACTATAACAAGAAAAATAAAAGAAAAGAGACTTCTAAGTCTGAAAGTTCGGCAAAAACTGTTTTCCTGTTTAAAATGTATGATATTTTGATTGTATCAAGGAATCATAGAATATGAAAGCTCAATTATATGGTAGCCAACTAAACAAACCTTCAACTACATGCATTTAATGCTTACTTATGGGAAAGCTGAGTACCCAAAAGAATTCAATCCTTAAAAGCCAAAAAAAATGCAGATGATATGCAAATGTGTACACTAAAATATATATATATATATATATATATATATATATTTATATATGGTTATTCAAGATGACAATATTGAAAGCAGCTGAACTATTCCTCATGATAAATTAAAGAACTATTCGAGAATTATGAAACACATTTGGTGAAAACCAAGAGCTAAAAACCTTGTCAGAGAGTTCTAAGAAAACTAACCCAATTATCCTCTTCAAGAACACATTCACGTAAAATTACACTTAGAGGCTCAACGTAGAAATGTAGAGAGCATGCTACCTGAAACACACTTAAAAAACATAATATCAGCAGGAATGCAATTATGTTCACATGACACAAGAAACAAGCCGCAAAAGTGCCAAAAAAAAAAAAAGGTGAAAACCATAGGCTTCCATATCCATGAGAAACGAAGTCACCCACCTTCAAAGCTCTAATAAAAGATGTTAGAGTTCCATCCTGGCTAACAAAGTAGTTTCTCATAAAAACTGCCACTTTGTGGCCAATAGTGAATCCAGAACATGGCTTCAAAAGAACAGCCTTAACAATTGCATCCATTCTCTCCGCTGGAATTCCCAAGGTGAACTCATAGGGGCACAAGTGCTGTAAAGCATTTGAAGCAAGTTTGTTTCTCATGGTATCAAGAGTTGTTGCAACTCCCATTATAAGAATAACTGGAATCTTGACAACCCATTCACTGATCAGAAACAAAAACCAACTTAGAATCCAGACTTTGAAAAGTGGGTGTGATTCAGTTGTTACAGTTAATACATGCTTTCCGCTTCCATAAGCAACTAATTATAGGTGTATGTTTAAATACAAAAGCAAATACAAACACAAAGGAAGTATATTGCTTTGTCATGTGATATTAGCTAAATGGCTCTTGGGCCTGAAAATCACAACAAGAAATGCTTATACGATAAATATGAATTTTATGCCGATATTAAGCCTAGTGTCAAAAGGATTGAGAAACAAATCAGGGGCTGGTTTCAGAACGAAACAGGCCTAAGCAAGAGGGAAATTAGAATACATAAGCAAATACAATAACGTAGGTTTGGCTAAAAACGTGTTATAGTACCTTAACGTAAGGATGAAATCGGACAAGACAGACCCAGAACAACGCTCAATGTCATCAATAACCACAACCACTGGATTAGCATAGTTTTGTTCTCCATACCATGATGCTAAGATTGACATATCAGCTGCCTGCTCAAAAACAATAAGGGAAATAAGGACCGAGCACGAGTTAAGTGAATCACAGTTCAACAATCTAAGCAGCTGCCACTACTTACATCCGGAGTAGACATTAAAAACTGTCTTAGTAAACTTCTTAAGCAACCACCAATCCCATTTTTGGTGGTAAAGTCCAGCGAGGAAAGGTTAGCAACATGGCATCCCCGAGATTTTAAATGTTTTCCAAGCTCTTCAAATGTGAGTAGATCATCAACATACTCCATATTCTCTGCCAATCATTCTACAGTATAAGGAATAGCTCTCATAAACAGAATGTTTAGGCAAAATGCACAAGATAAGGCCAATTATTTCATCCAAACATTAAACCAAAAGTACTAAGTAGAAAACTTACGAGTGAAAACAAGGCCTGTAAATAGCTTTTTAGAATTAGCATCTCTAACAATAGGGAAAGATTGAGTTGCTTCAGGGAAATCAGGAGTTCCAAGTGATTTAATCGTGTTGAAAGATTCATGAACCCAATTTTGTATTTCCCTAAACACACTTGTATTAATGTCCCTTAAAACATCCTGCAATCAAAGAGACGAAATATTTAAGAAAGGAAAAATGGAAGGAAACGATTTTGAAAACTAGGATTCTTTTTACTTACTTTGATAGTTGACTCAACTTTTGACCAAACAATTTCAAAGGCTTCCATTCTCAGTTTCATATTTTCTTCTTCCCTTTCATCTTCGACATCCTCGGAAGCCTTAGGTGATGCTGAAGATAGATCAATTTTTCTCCTTGTTTTTACTGCTCCTGATAAATTTCTCTCCGATTTCCGCAACGATCCTTTTTGAAGAACAAAAAATGGCTGCCAATATTTTTTAAAAAATTATAAAAAAAAAAAATCTAAACATATTTGAAAACTTCAACCTGCCTAAATTTTAATTAAACGAATCAATTTGTATTTTTTTTTGTTTTATTTTTCTTACAGCAAATTACTCATTTTCTGAGAACTGGATATTGAAAAAGTACAAAAGAAGAGTAGTTGTTCAAAAAAGAGAATGGAAAACCTGAAGATTGTTATCAGTGACGGCGTCGTCAATGGATGGAGTAGTCGTAGCATCATTTCCAGGTGAAGCCATTGATTCTGATTTTCGGTCGTTTTGACAAATTTGAGAGGAACTTCTGTGCCGTTTTTAGGTTTTATAAATAAATAAAATATATTTTGGAGCCAGGAAAATGGCTCTTCTGTTTCTCTCTCTTTTGTTTTGGCGGGAATGGCTCAGGGGTAGAAATGTACACATTGTTCCCTCAATTTGGGCCGGGCTTTATTTCGTGATCTCCGTTCTGTTCTGCCTTTCGAAGAGTCCAAGTTCCTAATCCAAATGGACCATGAAATTATATATACTATTGTCTATTACTAGTTATGAAGAAACAATAAGAAGAGAAAGTGAAATGACTCTTCTTGTTTCTCTAACCCATGTATATTAGGCTTGCTTCAACTGTTTGGGTTGGCTTAGTTGTAATTGCATCTCTTAATTTTTCCTTCTCTTCCTTTATGGGTATCCGATTCTATCTCATACCTTGGCCCATGGAGCTCCGGCCCACCATGATTCACCTATTGTCCGCCGGTCAGTTTCCTGCTCCCATTTTTGCTTCTCTATCCGATGGTTAATTCGCTGCATTCGTTGTTTTCTTTTCATTTTACACACTTCTTGATCATTCAACCACTTTATTATATTTCCCTTCTCCTCTGATCTTCCTCTTTTTGTTCTTTGTTTTTTCCTTCTTTTTCTACTCTACCTAAACTTTGATTTTTCTCCTGGCCTACTTCTACTGTCTTCATCGCTTTTGACATCTGTGGCTTTTGTCCTTCTTCTTTTTCGATCCTTCTTCTCAGGTTTGTCTTCATTTTGCCCTCATCAGTGTTATTTGGTTTCTATTTGATTGTTTCCTTTTTTGCCTTTTATACCTTAATTTGCCCTTGCTTTCTTTCATCTGCTGCTCTTATTTTGGTCCTCAGCTTCGATCATGACTCTGTCCCTATCAAAAAAGGTTTGTTTTTCCCCTCCTCCTTTCGTAGATTTACTTCTGCCTATCTTTGCAGTAGCCATGCCTTTTGATGCCTTCTTCATGTTTGCATGTCTCTTTCCTTCTGGGGTTCTCTCCATAACTGTCTATTGTCTGATCTCTCTTATGATTGTCTATTTTAGGATCCTCCTGAGTTGATTCATGTCAGACTGTCTCACCTTAGGCCTTCTCTCATGGCCTATGTTATAGCTAGAGTTGCAAGGAAGTTGGAAACCATTCTTCCTGCAGAAACCGAGCCTATAAATGCTGATATGCTCTTGGCAGATGACAAGGTTTGTTCATTTCTTTTGTTCCTGTCCATCTGATTTCCTGCTTCAAAAGATTATCTTATTCTCTTAACTTGCAGGGAGATTCTATGAAAGTTGTCATCCCACATGAGTGCATGCACAGGTTCTCTGATAAAATTGTTGAGGGAACCGTCGATAAGATCCTGCATTTCCAAGTTTCTGACCGTAAGAAAAAATACAAGTCTGTGCCCGGAGAATTTACAATTTATTTCACCAGGTCAACTAAGTTGATTGAAGTCACTAAGGGAATCGAGAGATATCCTAGATATTTTTTTAGGTTTGCTGACATGGAAGAGATAAAAAAGAGATCAGAGAGGGATCCTGTCTTGACAGGTTTGTATTTTTGTTGAGCACATCTCTTAATTCTCTTCTTATTGGCTTTTTTTTATCACCTTGCCTTATCTTTTGTATGGTTGGGTATTCTTTTTTAGATGCTATTGGAATGTTTGTTGGTTATGGTGACCCTATAGCTGTTTCCGTTGATTCGGGCACACGAACAGTTGACAAAGTTGACATTAATCTCAGGCTCCTAAGGTCTACTCTAATTTGAGTTCTCTCTAACTCTGGCTTTTCTTATCTCTATTTTATTGGCAATATTTATTGTATGATATTGTGTCATGGTGATTCTCATTTTGTTTACTGTGTTCTACTTTTAGTGATGAAATTCTAAGGGTCTCTTTTTGGGCTAATCACATATCCCATCTTAATTTCCCTGAGCTTGCTGCCATGCCAGAAAAACCAATATTTGCAATTGGTGGCACCATAGTGCAGTCATTTTCAGGTTCGTTTTTCATATAGTCTATTATGTGTTTCATGTTAATATGCATTAAATCTATGTTTATATGTATGTTTTTTACAACGTGGTTGATGTGCATGTTTATCTTTTCCTCCATTCATTTACTTTCTCTTTCTTTTTCCCCTCTTTATAAATCTTCATTCTAAGCAAACATTTGAACTTAGTCCACTGCTTTTAGATTTTTGTGGTGTCTCTATGTGCATCTTCATTATGGAGCAAATATATTTACATTATATTATTTAACTCTATCCTTTCCTTTTCTACAGCCACTAAGTATTTGTCTAGCTTATCATCCACCAAGATTTATATTAATCCTGACATAGAGGAGGCTCATCAGATTAGAGAAAGGTTTCTTTGTTCATTATTCATCACTTAGATGTCAGACAAGAGACATGTTTTTTTTACTCCCTGTTTCTGTCTTTTATTTCCATCAAGATTTATTCTCGTTTTTAGGTTCAAGGATGATCACACTCCTGTGATGCTGCTTACAAGTGACCAGGCCTCTCAGTCTCTTGCTTTAGCCAATACAAAAGATGCAACTATATTAGAGCTGCTCTATCTTGATTGTAACAGAGCTCAGGTTTTTTGCTTTCATTTTTTATTCCATGTTACTTTTTTTTGTTTCATTTTATAATGTTTTTTCGTCTCTTTTATAGGGTCAGAAGTATAGAGTTGAGGCTGAAGTAACTGAGGTTGATACAACAAATGGATGGTACTACGAATGCTGCCCTGATTGTCCTCTTAAGGTTTATCCTGCCAAGGGTGGTGGAGTTTCTTGCACTCAGCATGGTCCAGTCACTCCAAGACTGGTGTAAGCTCCTAAGTTCACTATAAATTCTACAATCATTATTGCTTTATCTGTCTATATTGTTATTTATATGCCTCTTCTGTTTAAATGCATTAGACCTCTATCCAATTCATTCATGTCTTTTGTTTTAGCATGCAACTAACCATGATGATTAAAGATCATTCAGCTGATTTAGACGTTACCGTTTTTTGGGACTCTTGCCGAGAAGCTCATTGGTGTTAGCCTTGCAAGCGAACTATCTGAGAGAACCATTCACCCAACCAGACTTCCCTCAACTGCAAAAGATATCACAGGAACTGAGTTTGTATTTACTTTGGGAGTCAGTGATCAAACTCTAAAGAGAGGTTGGTTCAAGTTTAAAGTGTATGCTTACTCTGAGAAAACAACCAGGCAACCTCTTCCAGCTTCTGTCAAGGGGAAACAAATCATTGGCTCTGCATCAGACACAAAGTCTTTGGTTCCAGCTGATGCCAAAGACTGCCCCGTGTTGAACGAGGATGCACATACACGGCCAGATTCTCCATCCATTCCATCAGCCCTCTTTCATGAATGTTCTCCACCGAAAAAAGCAAAGCAAGAGGAGACCCCTGATACAAATAAAGAGCAGCAACAAAGCCGTTCTGATGTTAAAACAGAGCAGAAGAATGTTAGCCGTGGAGCAAAAGTTAAACAAGTGTAAGACCGCTCATTTCCTAGACCATTAGCGCTTTTTCCTCCCCAAGATTTTGGAGATTATAGACTAATGCTTTTCATCTTATGATTTGCAGTGCAAGGAAGCTGATTAAGGAGTGGCCTTTGACCTCTATTCTCACAGTTAGGTTGGATCTTTACAATCATAGCAAATGACAGACCTCTGCGTTTTCTTGGCTTCATAATGTTTATGTATATATTAATCTAACTCAAGATCAAGAATCAGCCACCATCACTTTTGATCTCAACTTTAGACTCTTTTGTTGCTGGATACATGCTAGATCTAGTGTCTGTAAGTTATTTTGTTATATTATGTATAAAATGAAGAATGTCCATCTAATACTTCTTTTATTTGATCTGAGAAGCTATGTAAATATTATGTTATGATGGTGTATAGGCTGATTATGATTAACTAATGTTGCCTTATATATATATAATATATTATATATATATAATAATATATATATGCTATATCATCTGCACTTTATGTGCTCTTCATTAGCCATTATAAAAATGGGGATAGTCTCATATGTACACATCATTTCATCATAAGCATAAAGGAGTCGAAAAGCACAAATACTATTGTGAATTGATTCCATGCATTTTAACTCCCACCACTTTACCCTTATCCTATTTAGCTGCCAACTGCACCCAAAGAGTACTGAACATCAAACACTATATTTATCTCAACAAATATATTCCCTTAATTTTATTTCTAAATTACACAGTGAGGTAATGACGGTTACTTTGCATTTAATGAACCATCACAGTTGATAAGACATCATCCCACTAACTATTTGCTATGACCATAAAGGACTTACAAAGCACAAAAGATTATTCTCAATGAATTTCCCTCATCCTATTTAGCTCTCTGATGCAGGCAAAAACTATTAAACATCACACACTATATTTACGTTAAATCAAATATTCACTTAATTTCATTTCTAAATGTCGGTTGCTTTGCATTTAATGAACCATGACAATTGATAAGACATAATCCCACTAACTATTTGCCAAAATTCTTCACCTAATCATGACTTATTAACTATGGTTAAAAAAAAATATTCACCTACAACTTTCTTACCTTATCTTTCTCCATGTTTGACCCACATTTTATCTCTTCTTCTTCTTCCTCACATCTGCTGGACTAATTTTCACCATTAGAGAAATCTTTTTCCTCATAATCTGACAGACAAATTATACTGGTCAGCATTTACAAGTAAGGATGATCATATCTTATTACATGCATTTTTTTACCTTCATTCCACATATGTTTGTTTTCATTCCTTTGTTGATTTTAATTCTGTGAAATGACCTGTCTCACCTTATTGACACTCTCTTCCATATACCAAATTTATGACCAGGGAGTGTTAAATGCTCATTTACTCTTAGTTCTTTCTTTGCTGCTTATTAAAAATACTCATTAACTCCACCTTTTTTCCTCCTTATACTCTATATAAACAAATTGTTCATGCTCATGCCCTTCTCTGACACGTGAAACATGCATAAAAATTGTTGTGTAGGTCCTTAATCAGTGGGGTATTTTTTTCTTTTTCCTTCCTAAATTATTTCACATAGGCATCAATGGTATCTACAATGCCTTTAGATTGCAGCATAGGATATATATATATATATATATAATATTAGCAAAGATATAGTCTACTGTCACCCACTCACCTCATCTCGCCTCCACATGTGTTTCAGAACTTTATGCCATGGTAAAAAACAGGAGATTAACTCCAAGGACTCTCCCACGAGTGCAACCTTTACAGGCCCAGGCAAACAGGCGCAACAGAATTAGAGTTCTCAGAGAGCGCAATAGAACAAACCATATAGTCCACAACAAGATAAGTCATAATGGAACATCTCGGAAGCCTCCTAACTGTTACTTCCTCTCATCAACTGTTGGTGATAATGGAGAACTTATCACCCGGAAATTTGAATCAGCAATGGTTGCAGGTTTATCACAGTCAATTGAATCAAGATTCCATAAGCAGCAGCATTCATTTTCTTCAGTTAACATAGGCTGCTCTCACTATGTTAATGTACCTGTATTTGAGGCTGGATCGTCTACCCACCAAAGCATAGACAAAGCTAACTTTGTTAGACAAGACCAGCCAGCTGCAGGAACTGACTCCTATGGTGAGACAAGACGAAATTTCCGCTTTTCAGTTTTGTCTATCTTTCTCTAACAAGCATTGTAGATGTTAATTATATCTTATACATCTCAATTTATTTGAAAAGACGGAAGCAACTTCAGCCAAGCAACACAACATGCACACCAACATCCAGGTTACCAATTATTCCTTTATTGTTTTCACTTCAACATATTTACTGCCATTAACAGTCTCTGTCATGCCTATCAATGCTATCTTTGCTTATTATCACCTTCTACTTACCATCAGATCTTCAAAGTAATATGTCAAATCCTGCCACACAAACAATACCGCCACATTCCTTAACTCATATCAGTAAGCACATTGCTTCATTTATAATCAACTTATATATTACATTAGTGGCTGACTAATGAGAATCATTCTCATCACAGGAAAAATCTCCGAGTATCAATCTTTTGGTGGACCTGACACAAGATGTCACTTTTGCAATGCACGAATGTGGACTAAGGAGAGAGTTGAGACAAAAAAGAGAACTGACTACCCTGTCTTTTCCCTCTGTTGCAAGCAAGGAATGGTCAATCTTCCACAGCCAAAACCCACACCACCACTCCTTGATGATCTTATGAGCTAGATAGTAGTAACTTACACTCACACTTTAGAGACAATATCCGTGTGTACAATTCCCTTTTCCAATTCACTTCCCTTGGAGGAAATATAGACAACTCAGTGAATGACGGAACAGGACCATATATTTTTAGGTTAGTTGGTCAGACACATCATACAATTGGATCCTTACTGCCGCTACCTGGAAATAGACCAAAATTCGCTCAGCTATATATTTATGATACGCAAAATGAGGCTGCAAATAGAATTGAGGCACTCACAGGAGAGAAAGGAGCTGACAACATAAATAGAATCATAGTTGACAGTCTTATCACAATGTTAGATGGAGTTAATGAGATTGTGAAAGCATTTCGGACTGCAAGGGATAGATTTGAGCAACAGGGTTTTATACCTATGAAATTAAGATTACTGAGATCTAGAAACACAGATGACCGAACTTATTGTGCTCCCACCTCAGGTGACATAGCCGGATTAATCGTAGATGACCTTGGTGAAACAAATGGTGACATGGACATAATTGTGGAGCACAGAACATGTCAACTTGAGCGTATTAGCCGTGTCCATCCACTATACATGTCGATGCAGTATCCATTGCTATTTCCCTATGGAGATGATGGATTCCGAGTTGGGATTCGCTATGTCGATTCTCCTATGAAAGAAGATGCAGCGCGAAAAACAGTGAGCATGCGAGAGTACTATGCTTACATCATCCAACAAAGGGAAGATCAACACAACACTCTTCTTAGAGGTGGTAGACTCTTCCAGCAGTTTTTAGTAGACGCCGAGTGCTGTGTTACTCAAACCAGGCTTGCCTACATAAGAAATAACCAAAAGAAAATCTGGGTGGACATGTACAAACAGGTTACCGATGCAATTCATGCTGGTGATACGCATGCAGATTCAATAGGAAAACGTGTAGTTTTACCTGCAACTTTTACCGGCGGACCTAGGTATATGTTTCAGAACTATCAAGATGCAATTGCAATATGCCGTCACTATGGTTTCCCAGACCTCTTTATCACTTTCACATGCAACGGCAACTGGCCCGAGATACAAGCAGCACTGTCTCATATCCCTGGACAGCGTCCCGAAGACAGGCCAGACATAGTGGCGAGGGTTTTTAAGCTTAAACTTGATGATTTAATGGAAGACCTCATGAAAAAAAATTATTTTGGCAAGGCAATTGCAGGTATATCTTTTGCATTACATTATCTATTCATCAACAGATCCAAACAATTTATTTAATTAGCCTAATATGATCACTTAATCAAATTTCAGTTACTTACACAGTGGAATTCCAGAAACGCGGCCTTCCACATGTTCATATATTGCTTTGGCTCGAAGACTCAACATCTTTTAGGAACCCATCAAAAATTCACCAGTTCATATCAGCAGAATTGCCTGACAACCTTGCTGACCCCGTCGGATATGAAGCCATCAGCCAGTTTATGATGCATGGCCTGTGTGGAGAGGCAAACCAGAGCGCACCCTGTATGGAAAATCATAAATGCAAGAAATTCTTCCCAAAATCTTTCCAAAACGAGACAAAACTTGATGATTCAGGCTATCACATTTATAGGAGGAGAGATACAGGAGTTGTTTGTAAGAAAAATAACATTGACCTTGATAACAGATTCGTGGTTCCTCACAATGTGGATTTAATCATCAAATATAGGGCTCATATAAACGTAGAGATCTGCAACCATTCAAGAGTCATAAAATACCTTTTTAAATACATTAACAAAGGTCCCGACAGAACCAGAGTCGTTCTTCAATCTGATGACCAGACTAATAGAGCAGAACAAGAACAAGAACAAGAACAAGAACAAGAACAACATCATGCAGAGAGAGATGAGATTACAACTTACCTTGATTGCCGTTATTTATGTCCATACGAAGCAGCATGGCGTCTCTTTGCCTTCCCCATCCACCATAGAGAACTAGCCGTCACAAGACTTCCTGTTCACTTGCCAAAACAGCACAATGTTTGCTTCCGCGATGGCCAGCCACTCCATCAAGTCCTTAACAGACCAGACGTAGATAAAACCATGTTAACAGAGTGGTTCGCCGCCAATCGAAAATATAAGGCTGCAAGAGAATACCTGTATGCAGATTTTCCATCTGCATGGGTGTGGCATGCGGATAACAGCGAATGGGTGCCTAGACAACGAGGAAGAGCAGTTGGTAGAGTTGTTCATATACATCCACAAGCTGGAGAGCTATACTACCTCAGACTACTCCTAAACGTTGTCAAGGGCCCACGCTAATTTGAAGAAATTAGAACAGTTGATGGTATTCTCTATGAGACATTTCAACAAGCATGTGAAGCTCTTAGACTGTTAGATGATGACCGGCAATGGCAGGAAGCACTTGACCAGACTTCACAATGGGCCAATTCAAAGCAATTAAGACAGCTATTTGTCCAATTACTTCTTTTTTCAGAGGTACACAACTATCTACATATAAAATCTCTATGCTTATGCACCCAAATTTATTCATAAACATCCATATATTCTGACTCAACTTAAATTTTAAATTAAACGCCATATAACTATTAACAGACTCTTAAACTTTCTACCTCATTCTTATGTTGCATTTCTTTTGAAAGGTCACAAACCCAGCTGCATTATTCGAGGAGAACTAGCAGATCATGTCGGATGATATTCAGCATAACTTTAATAGAGTTGTAAGGTTGCCGAATTATGCATTGCCGCCTGAAGCATTGCGCAATTATGTCCTTCTTGCAATTGGAGATCTTCTTGCACAGAACTGCTCATCCCTTACAGAAAAAAACCTCCCACAACCAACAATGAACACAAATAATGCTGGTTATAACAGGCTCATACATGAAGAACAAGCATACAACCTCCGAACGCTCCGAGATGAGCACAACGAGATGCTCACCACACTTAATCCTAAACAACGCCATGTATACCTACAGGTTCGAAATTCTGTCGATCATTGTCAAGGCCGCATTTTCTTCGTCTATGGACATGGAGGCATAGGGAAAACCTATTTGTGGAGAACAATCATATCAAGTACATTCTTACATAGGAAAAAAAGACTGTAGAAATAAAACTACACGAACAAATTTATCATTTCTGATAGAAACTTACTGACTCAAACATGTACACCAACCTTTCTATTAGGGATCAGATCAGTCTCCAAAATTGTTTTGGCTGTCGCATCATCAGGAATTGCCTCGCTCTTATTACCAGGAGGGAGAACTGCACATTCGAGATTCAAGATCCCATTAACACCAGATGAGTGGTCAACCTGCCAAATAAAGAAAGGCACACAGTTAGCAGCCTTGCTTCAACAAACACAACTTATTGTCTGGGATGAAGCCTCTATGATCCACAAGCACTGCTTTGAAGCACTCGACAAAACACTCAGAGACATTCTCAGCGTTAAAGATGAAACTAATGAACATAGACCATTTGGAGGTTTAACAGTTGTGTTCGGAGGAGACTTTAGACAAATATTGCCTGTAATTCCTCAAGGAACAAAGTCTGAAATCCTGGATGCAACAATATGCTACTCAAAGATATGGGATGACTGTCAGGTCCTAACACTGAAGACAAATATGAGGCTCTATCAACCATCACTTGATGAGCATTCTAGAGCACAGATTGAAAGTTTTGCAGAGTGGTTGCTTCAAATAGGAGAAGGAAAGGTTAGATCTGTGCCCAATTCAGCAACTGAAGAACACCACACAATCGAGATACCACAGTCCCTCATAGTTGAATCTAACAACGATCCTCTTGAGGCCATGGCAGAAGCCATTTATGAAGATTTCGAGAATCGTTTTGCTGAACCCATGTATTTGCAAGAAAGAGCCATCATCACCCCTTACAATGAAAATGCCAACACATTCAATGCATACATGATGGAAAGATACCTAGAAATACAAAGACTTACTTGAGTTCCGATATGATATCTCGATCTACAACTGGAGTTGACAACCAATCTCACCTGTACCCACCTGAGATACTAAATTAAATTACTGCCCCAGGAGTGCCAGATCATGAATTAACATTAAAGATAGGATGTGTTGCCATGATGATGAGAAATATCAACCAAGTCAATGGTTTATGCAATGGTACCAGACTCATCATTCTACAGCTTGCACCAAACATTATAGAAGGGAAAATCATTACAGGGGAACATCTTGGTGAGAAAGTCTACATACCAAGAATCCTTTTCACAATCAAAGACAATCATTGGCCATTCACTGTCTGCAGAAAACAGTTTCCTCTAAAAATCTCCTATGCAATGACGATCAACAAGAGCCAAGGCCAGACACTCAAGTTTGTGGGTGTCTATTTGCCAAGGCCTGTTTTTAGGCATGGACAACTCTATGTCGCTCTATCAAGAGTCACCTCATACAAAGGCCTTAAATTGCTAATCTTAGACAAAGAGCAGCAGCCTACTAACATAACAAAAAAATGTTGTCTACACAGAGATTTTTGATAGTATATGGCCTCAACAGCATGCCGCAGACAACACAATGACAGGCAAGCTTCTCTATTTAACCTATCAACATTTCTTGATATGCCATGGATTATAAACAGAACTTACTCCTCACATCATTGCACAACAGATCACACTAATACATCTGTGTATACACTCACCAAAAATATGATTCTACATATAATTAAACAAAACACAAAGAATAACATCATGGACCAGCATATAATTGCAAAAAAAAATTAATGTCAAATTAGATTCACCATCATTTTAGTTTTCAACACATAGTACCTCAGTAATTTAGTATGTTGAATTGAAAAAGTTTAAAAGGAAAATCACGAAATGCAGAATCTTAAAGCCTAACACTTTTCATACAAGTAAAAAACTAACCAAGATTCAGTTAGCATGAAAAATCACTCTGACTATACTCTATATAAACAAATTGTTCATCCTCATGTCCTTCTCTGACACGTGAAACATGCTTAAAAAAACTGTTGTGTAGGTCCTTAATCAGTGAGATATTTTTTTTTTCTTTATCCTTCCTAAATTATTTTACATAGGCATCAATGGTATCTACAATGCCTTTAGATTGCAGCATAGTATGTATTCCTTTATATATATATATAGAATCATTAGATTTGCTCTTACCCAGTAACAACAAAATTCATGAAAAACAAAAAGGAAAAAAAAAGGAACTTAATAAGTATTCAATAGATCCATCTATACATTTAAAACATATTAACTCAGATAAATTGTTTTCACTCTCAGCCACATCAAAGAAATTAGACAAATAACTTTAACCCAACTTCTAATTATCTACTGATTATTTCAATTATTTTACCAATTTTTATATTATTTATTTATTTACTACTTCTTTATATCAATTATTTATCTTAAATTCTATTACTTTTTTAACTTCTTATTACAAATAAATTGTTTTAGCGAATAACATAGCATTTATCTCTTCTCATAAAGAGAGCACAAATTTTCTTTTAATCTTCAGTCTTCGCCCTGTACTCTTTAATTTTCTTTTTCTATTTGCTCAATCCTTTTTAACTTGGACATTGTTTGAGACAAAACTTTTCCATAACAATCTCATCTCACTCCCAGCCTTCTAAGTAAGACCAAAAACAACTTAGATTTGCATTTTCCAAAATACTTACAACCAATTAGATACACAAAACCCAAATCAAAGATTAAATCCTATTTTCATATACAAACTACTACCAGAAACAAAAAAGTTCTCCAACAAGATTTAATCTCCATAAGTCACAAACCCCAAGTAAAAATTATAAGATCTATTTTTTTAATTACGCATTAATTAAAATGAACAAAGAAAAATCATTACGAAATTACAGTCCTAACTAGAAACACCTTTTCCCAAAAAAGAAAACTATTTACCATAACTCACAATGTCAACAAAATCCAATAACGATAACAAAACCTCTCATACTTGACAACACATTTACCTGTTTTCCAGATCTGTAGATGATCACAGAAACCAGTCTACAAGAGGGCGAACAAACTGCTTGAATGACCGACAACTACGGTGGATATCACTCATCGGATTTTTTGCAGCTACTTGGATTTATTCAAACCCAACTACGGTGGATAACCGACAGCTTTTCGGGATGAGAGAGAGGTTTTTGCCACGATATGTAATGAGATTCCCACTGTATTGCCTATAATGGAGACTTCCTTTTGTTAAAAAAAAAATAGTTATAATGAAGACTTTCTACTCTCCATTTTCTTTTAAAGAAAGAGGCCCCAAACCCACCAAGTTGGTGGCACCAACCTCCATTTTATTGATAATGATAATGACAGCAGCATTTTCGTACTTGAGCACATTTTTTTTTTACTAACTTCCATAGATCCACATCATTTAACGACCGTTTTCACCCTCTGTTCAGAGCAAAACGGCCGCTAAATTCCATTTCAAAAATTGCAATCCTGACTAAAAGATTTTAATTTCTCCAGACCCATCTAATAACACAGACCCAATACACAAACCTTGCACTGGGCCTCTAATAGACCATAATACCACCATCTAATGACACAGACCCAATACAAAAACCTTGCATTCGGCCTCTATCTGACTGAAAGATTTTAATTAACCTGTCCTCCACCTCACGCGCAATAGAAGCGCGTGGGGAGGACCTAGTAGTATATAATTTGAGGCCCGAGAAGGAGAAAGTACGTTGCCATAGGCTAACTTGCTATAAATTAATTTCATATTTTTCGGAATGATATATGGTGATGTGGGGTTGAATATGGGTCCAATTGTTGATAATTACTGTGCTACTGGCATATATAATAATCTATACTAATTATAATAATGGTAAAGTTATTTGCACTACTCTTGAGCACACTATTTTGTTACATTACCTATATCCAACGGTTGTTATTCAAATCAAGGTCACATCCAACGATTATTATAAATGGTAGTGTACAAGAGTAATGTGCCCAAGGGTAATACCCATAGCCTTGTCCTAATAATAACTAGATCCATGCCACTCACTATGTGAGTGTAGAAATAAAAAAAGTAGTTTATAGTAGTTTTCTTTTTTGGCACATTTTTTTTTTGAGCTAAAATATCATTCCATTCATTTAAAGATCTGGATTACAAACGGGTAGAGGTTCTCCACACCAAGAAATGTAAGCCCCAACTGCACAATCTAAATGAGCTAAGTTGTGAGCAAACATGTTAACACTTCTATTTACATGGCTAAACATACAAAAATTAAAATAATTCCCTAACAACCTAATTTGATGAATGAGATTCCCACCCTCCCAAAGACTAGGATCTTGACTATTAATTTCATGAATTGCTAATAAAGAATCGCACTCAACTTCACAGGATTGTATAGCAAACATCTGAGCTAGAATTAGCCCAAATCATACTGCATAAACCTCTGCAAACAGAGGATTAGACACATTCGCTATCCTGGCAGTAGCCGTAACAACCACCAGGCCATGTCGATCCGTTATGACGACTCCTAAACCCACCTCGCCCTTAGTCGAATAGAAAGCTGCATCTGTATTAATTTTATGCAGCGCCTTAGTTGGTGGAATCCAAAGCTGATAGCACTCTACCTGTAGTGGCCTTAATCCCCTCTGCCAAGACTCCTCAAACTCCCTCACTCCTTTTGCAGCAGCTAAACAAATGGAATGTGGTGTCTTGCATCGAAATTCATGAAGAGCTTGGTTTCTATTATACCAAATCAGCCACAACAGATTAATCACTAATTCCATGGACCCTAACTGAGCCGCCGTCATCAACAAATTATCCCATACATCATCTCCCTCGCTCCAATTTTGTAAATGAGCCAATAGCCAAGGACAGGCTATTTCCCACACCTTAACACTAAAAGGACAATCAAAGAAGATATGCCAAATTGAGGATTCAGTATTAACACAAACAGGGCAAGTATCTTAGACTTGTATCCCTCTTTTCTGCAGATTAATTTTCGTTGGCAATATACCATGCCAGACACGCCAAAGAAAAAACTTCATCTTTGGTTGAACAGCCGCTCCCCAGACTCGACGCCAGTATCCACTCTAGCATTTATCGAAGGCAAATCTTTCCCCAAAACTCGCCTTGCAACATGGTAGCCTGACTTGACAGTGTAATGGCCATGACTAGTCCCATGCCATATAAGGGTATCACATGTAGGAAACATAGATAAAGGGATGCAGAGAATTCGATCAACATCAACAGGTACAAATAACTCATGCAAAAGATCAACATCCCACTTACCATTATCCATAAAAGCACTAACCTTAGTTTGTCTACAAATTGTTCCCAATCTTGGTTGAGGTCTCAATGTAGGAGGATTATTAAGCCAATTGTCACTCCATATGTCAATATTTGAACCATTCCCAACTCTCCACCTCGATCCTATCTTAATCACCTCTCTGCCTGCCAAAAGACTTCTCCACAGGAAAGAGGGATTCCCTCATAGTGTGGCTGATAAAAACGTGGATTTGGGATAATACTTGGCCTTTAATATTCGAGAACACAAAGAATTGTCATTGTGGACAATCCTCCAGCCTTGTTTAGCCAATAAAGCTAGATTAAATGCCTCAAAGTCTCGAAACCCCAAACCTCCATCAAGCTTCGAAGTACATAAGGCATCCCAACACTTCCAATGGATTTTCCTTTTCTATTTCGATCCTCCCCACCAATAACGAGCAATCATCCGGTTTAGATCATTTACAAAGGTTTTGGGAAACTTAAAAATACTCATTAAGTAGGTGGGAATAGCTTGAGCCACAACTTGAATTAACACTGCACGTCCTGCAATTGACAAGATCTTACCATTCCACCTTTTAATACGCCTCCAAAGTCTGTCTTTAATCGCTGCCAACTCGATGCGCTTTGATTTACCAATCATTATCGGCATTCCCAAATACTTATCCTTTTCTAATATCTTGTCTATTCCCAACTTCTGCATAATCAACCCTCTCAACTGCTCATTTACATTTTGACTAAACATCACAGCAGACTTAAACACATTAATCTGTTGGCCAGAGGCCAGCTCAAAGGATTTCAATATACTCAAAATAGAAACACAGTCTACCATCGAAGCCAGCATAAATAACAAACAGTCATCCACAAAAAGTAAATGAGTAATTCTTGGCGTTGTTCTAGCAATTGAAACTCCCCTAATATCCCCAACTCTCTCTGCATTAAGTAACAATGCAGATAAACCCTCCATACACAGAAGGAATAGATATGGGGAGAGCGGATCCCCCTGACGAATCCCTCTCGATGGCTTGATAATTTCAGTATGTTCCCCATTAACCAGAAACGAATATGACACTGTTGTAACACAGGCTAAAGTCAATGAAACCCATCTATCCGAGAAGCCCAGTTGTCTCATAATTTCTTCCAAAAACTTCCATTCAACCCCATCGTAAGCCTTTTTGAGATCTAATTTCAAAGCCATAGCTCCCTCCGTTCCATTACGCTTATTCTTTAAATAGTGCCATAACAACCATAGCATTATCATAAATCATCCTACCAGGAACAAAAGCACTTTGTGTAGGACTGATTATATATGGCAACACCTCCTTCATACGATTCGCTAATGCCTTTGAAATTATTTTAAAAACTACATTACACAAACTTATAGGACGAAAATCATTCACTGTAGCAGGATTATCAATTTTAGGCACTAGTACTACATTTGTATGATTAAAATCCAACAAAGGAGTTCCCAAATTGAGAAACGAAAGTGCCATTCGACACACTTTATCCCCTACTATATGCTAAAATCTTTGGAAGAACAACGCCGACATACCATCTGGGCATGCCGCCTTGTCCGGGCCCATGTCGAGCACAGCTTGTCGAATATCCTCTTCTGTAAAATCCCTATCTAATTTAATGCTCATAGCCGATGTAATTCTCCTGTCTAGCAACCCCGAAATAGCATGGATTTAATCTATATCCGGTGCAAAACTAGTAAAAATATCTTGAAAATAGTTCACTATCATTCGATTTACTAAATCCCGTTTAGATTGCCAGTTCCCATCAGCATCTTGTAATGCCAAAATTGAATTCCTCCTCTTCCGACTTGAAGCAATTGAGTGGAAAAATTTTGAATTGCAATCACCATCTTTAAGCCAAGACACTTTGGATCGTTGACGCCACATGACCTCCTCCTGTTCATACAATTCATTTAATTCATCAACACAATCTTGAAAAGCATTGGAATCAACCTGCCGAGGCACCTCGTTATACAAATCCTCCAAATCTCTCTGCTTTTTTGACACATTTAAGTTGATATTTTTTTTAAGGCTTAATGGGCAAAAAGGCCCCTGAACTTACACTGAATCGTCAAATAAGCCCCTGAACTATTATTTCGGCCAAATAAGCCCCTGAACTCTTAAAAAGGCCAAATAAGCCCTGTTGCCAAGGCTAAATGCTCAAATAAGGACTAAACGTTTTAAGATTTTCTCAAATAAGGATCAAAATACACAATTCCAACAAATTAAAACACATAATTAGCAAATTTTTACAAATTAGGGAATCCTTAAATGACAACCAATGCTTCTCGTACATATACGTTAAATTTGATAAAAATGATATTATCATGTTAATTAAAAATCAAACCCTATTAATCAAAATAAATT
>AWWV01013431.1:0-57032 GCA_001974805.1 Corchorus capsularis | reverse complement strand
ATGATATAAAATTATCGTGTGATTTTCAATTTATATATCCCTCACACATTAGTATTAACTTATATTGTATCCAATTTGTAAAAAAAATATTAAGTATGTTTTCTAATTTGTTGAAATTGTATATTTTGATCCCTATTTGAGAAAATCTTAAAACGTTTAGTCCTTATTTGAGCATTTAGCCTTGGCAACAGGGCTTATTTGGCTTTTTTTAAGAGTTCAGGGGCTTATTTGGCTGAAATAATAGTTTAGGGACTTATTTGACGGTTCGGTGTAAGTTCAGGGGCCTTTTTTAAATATTACATATATCCATGGTGGTTTTATTTTCAAACCGGTAGTTTTTATTTTTACTTTTTAATGTTTTAAAAACTGAGTTTGTGTCTGAGTCAACTCGTGATACAAACTCAGGACTTCATATTATAATTAGTATAGATACTAACACAAGAGGGGTAATCCGCCTTTGCGTTACAAGCATGTTTTTGTGGGGATCTAGCATTTCATTTTAATGAGTAAGGATTTATGAACAATTATGTGAAGTTAGATATGACATTCTTTAAATTAAAATTGAACCTCATTGAAAGCGCGCATGTTCATTTATCTTCAAGGGTAAAAAAATCCAGATATAACGTGCTATGATCCAATATGTATTGAAAACATAATACTAGACCATGAATTAAATATTTATACTAATTATAAGTTAAAACCTGAGTTTGTCTCACGAGTTGACTCGAAGACAAACTCAGTTTTTTTTTTTTAAAATTCAAAACAAAATAAAAACTACCCATCTTAAATAAAATTTCCTATTAGAGGATAAATATAATATTTAAATTTTATTTATATCATTTAAAAAAACTATCCATTTAAAACAAATACCACAAACTACCTTATAATAATTATTTTATTTTCATATATACTCACTCACGTAGTGAGTGCCCTGTGTCTTGTATAATAATTATTACAAAAGGTTTTTGGTTTTACTCTTACGGAATGTGAGTTTTCTTAGTAATTTATCTGTTTGTGTATTTAGCATGTTGGTGGTTATTATAGATTAAATTAGAGATTTGAAAATCCTATCTGATTTATTTCAATTTGAAAATAGGCCAATGTATTAGCCCATTCTCTGCTAAGATTGAGCGAGCTGGATAATCGTATGATGCGGAAATATTCCTCTCAGCATTTGTAATCTCTGACTATTGATTTATGAAAGTGATTATTTGAATAAAAAAATATTTAAAAACTTGAAACAAACATCATGGACATGAACTGGCAGTTGAAACTGTGTTTAACCCATCAGTAAACGGCATTAAATCTAAAATTAATTCTAAACTAACTGTAATCAACTTCTTTGCTAACAAATAAAAATCGTAATCAATTCCAAGTCTTGATCTTCTAAATTTTTTTGTTTTACTTGGAATTATGATAGCAATAGGTATAGTCTCCTATAACAAAACTAACAATGTCATCTTGAAAAAAAAAAACCACTGCAATCAATTCCTCGAATACATTTATTTATTATATTACAATATTATATATATATATAAATCTATACTAATTATAATGTCAAAACCTGAGTTTGTCTCACAAGTTGATTCGAAGACAAACTCAGTTTTTTTAAAAATTCAAAATAAAATAAAAACTACTCATTTTAGATAAAAACTACCCATTATAAGATAAATATAATATTTAAATTTATTTATATCATTTTAAAGAAATTACCTATTGAAAATAAAAACTGTCATAAACCACTCACGTAGTGAGTGCCCTGTGTCTTGTATATATAGGGTGATTATATAATACACTGGCGGTGTAAATTTTGGACTCCACAAGCGGATTGTGGAGCTGACACATGTTCATTTTTTGAATAAATTAATTTTAAAATATTTTAATCTAGTCCCTAAGGGACACATGTCACCCTTCAGGACTTGCTTATGTAATCTGTTAAATTTCACTGACGGTGTATTGTATAATTTGCCATGAGAATTATGATAGCAATAGCCAATAGGTATAGTCTCCTATACGGAGATGGTTTTACTTGGATCCTAAACCCTATCGAATTTTGATGTAAAACTTGATATATATATATATATATATATATAGCTCCATTTTCTGGCCAAATATATATGCTCAATTAATTGCTCGACACGTATTAACCCCCAAAAACAATTTGCTCATCAATTTTAAATCATAAATCGTTTTGCAGTTCTCACTTGTCATCAGATGGCATTGATCACAAGGTAATTAACCAAACCCAAAACTTGCTCAATTTAGATCTTAATTAGTTCGGTTCCATATATATGAGCTAGGTTTAGTAATCATCAAAGATTTTGTGTTTTAAGTACTTTATAGTTTAGGGTATATATATTCAAATTTAATTTTTGTTTTCCTGTAATTTGTTCTATTTTTATTTTGCCACACCCATGGTGGTGAATGTAATTAATTTCTAACGAGATGCATAAGTTGTTTTTTTGGTTTATGATGATTGGATCAGGTCATCACTCTTCATCGTAGTAATAGTTATTTCCAGCTGCCTAGTCTCCAAAGGAGACTCTAAAACAGAGGGGCTTCGTCATGTGTGGGAAAATTGTGTTGGGTATTTGAGTGGTAGGGTATCGGAGGTGAGCCCTGAATGTTGTGGAGCGTACGTAAAGACTTATGAGACAGATGCCACATCTTTATGCCCATTATTTCGATCCAGGTGTAAGACATCGCTTTCCACTAAAACTCGCGTACTTTCTTTAGACCCTATATGCGGCGGTTACAACGGCACTTACCCTCTCCTTCCGCTCTGTCCACGTATGTATATAATCCTTCCTAATAAATACTAGTACAATTTTCTTTTTCTTTTTCCCTTTTTAATTTTAATTTCAATTAATTTAACACATCTTAAATGGATCCATGCAGGTGCTCCCGAGGATGTCGACTGTATTGGGGAACTGACTAAGTTTTTTGAAAATGAAAAGTTCCGGTATGGAGGAGGGGAAGTTCCGGAGACATTCCCAAGACCCTTTCAAGACTTATAGAGAGGACTTGTTAGGTGTAACTCGACCTAGGGCCGTTTCTGCGTCTTAGAACCCTTTTAAAAAAAATTAAAAAGAGATATTCCCATGATGTGTTCTATTGCGAGACATTTTCTTCTCCTTCGAGATAATTGCATTAGACGTTCATTGCTTTGCAGTTTGCAGTACTTGAACATGATTATAGAAAGCTTTCACTGTTTATTGCATATATAAATCACCTCATTTTAATTTTGCCTTTTCTTCTTTTAAAATTCCAATGCAATACCATTATTACAGATGCTATAGCTAGGTATTATACCCGCAGAAAAAATTTATATATTTTATGATATATTTTATGATATATTTTATGAAGGAATTTTTATGGATCTTCTTTAATCGGTTATTTGATAAATAATTCAAATAAAAAATGTTTGTTGATTGGAGATCTTGAAATATAAAAATTTCATTTTGAACCATTCATGAAACTCGTAGATCAAATTTAGTTTTCGGTCTTTCATTCATGAAAATTATAAAATCGTAGATCATGCAATAATAACTTTAATCAGACATGTGGCCAAATTTGAGAAGTATTTTTTGAATTGAAACATAAAAATTGACTTTTTAGTCATTAATGAAAGTTGTAGATATTTTTTTGAATTAAAACCTAAAAATTGACTCTTTAGTCATTAATGAAAGTGTAGATATTTTTTTGAATTGAAACATAAAAATTGACTTTTGAGTCATTAATGAAAGTTGTAGATATATTTTTGAATTGAAACATAAAAATTGACTTTTGAGTCATTAATGAAAGTTGTTATAAATCATGAAATTACCTTTTAACTGGCACCTTAATCGGACAAATATAACAAAAAAACTGAAATGGACAAATATAACAAAAAAAACTGAAATGTTAAATTGATCAAGATAGAATCACTAAGTACAGTATAAAGTACTAAAATATGAGGATCATTTGAAAAATAATTCAAATAAGAAAACAAAAAATTTTGAAATGTTAAATCGATCAAGATAAAATCACTAAGTAGTATAAAATACTAAAATATGAGGATCATTTGAAAAATAATCCAAATAAGAAAATGTTTGTTGATGGAGATCTTGCAACATAAAAATTCTTTTTTGACCCTTTATGAAACTCGTAAATCAAATTTAGGTTTTGGGTCCTTCATGAAAGACGTAGATCATGCAATAATCTTCTAACCGACACTTTAATAACTTTAATCGGACATGTGGATCGAAAATGTTATGATATTAAATAGACAAGCAATATTCGAAACCACAAAATTTCGGAAGCACTTTTTTAAATTGAATCATAAACATTGACTTGTGGGTCCTTCATGAAAGTTGTAGATCATGAAATCGCCTTTTAATAGACACTTGAATTACCTTAATCGGACAAATAGAAAATATTTTTAAAATAATAAAGTCGAAACGTTAAATCGATTTGTAAAGTACTAAGTAGCATGAAGTAAAAAAGTATGTGGGTAATTTGATGAATAATCCAAAAAAAAATTGTATATTGGTGGAGAGAGGGACCCACCAAGGGTCATTTTTGTGAACTTCCAAAAATACCCTTAGCCATCAACTTAAATAACAAAAAATCAAGTATGAAATGAAAAAAGTATCCTTCCCCATTTGCCCTTGGATTGATGAGATTAAATCTTTTGATTGATTTTTTGATAATTTCAAATCCTCCTATTATTGTTTTTTATTTATTTTTATTTTTTATAATATATATATATATTCTCCATAATTTTAATAACTAATTAAAACTAAGAAGTGTGAATAAGGACATATACAAACAAGGATTTGAAGTAGGGATTGTATCCCAACTTTGTTTTCCTAGCACCACCAATTTCAATTTGTATTTCAAGCAACAAATTTGATAACAAATAACAATAAAGGGACTTTACTTATACTAAAAACCATTATAATAGAGGACCAAATTCGCTAACTTGATCAATTGGGTTCAAATTTTTTTTGGGTAGAATACATATATATTCTACATATCTATTCCAACCACTTTTTTTTTTTTAGAATACATATAAATTCTTTATAATAATATCTAATCTAATTAGGGAGATATCATTAGTTCATAGATCACCAATAAAATTGTGACAGTTCGGATACGTTATCCATAACCTGAACAATATATTGTGACAATTCGGATTTTTTTTTCCTACCATTACTAAAATCCTACTAAGTTAATGTCCTAAATTTCAGGACTTATACCCATTATTAAGCCTCACCTTCTGAATTTGTACCTCATTTTTAAGAATAATGTTGATCGTGTCATAATTTTATTTTAGTTGGGACTATATATAATCGACTTCGGCACATTCACTCCGTGAATGCAATTATATTTGACATAAACACTTTCACATGTATTTCTTTTTAAAATTAAATATGTAGATAAGTAAATGGTTGGTAGTTTGTTTTTTTTTTTTGATAAGTTATTGGTAGTTTCTACAAGATTTAAGTTTGGGGTGGTTTTCTTTTCAAATATGTAGTTTTTTATTTCAATAAAAAAGTACAAAATACATTTTTTTACCCTTTAATTGGTAATATTCTTTCATTCAAATTGGTAGTTTTATTACTAAAAAAAAATTAGTAGTTTTAATTTTTGCTATTTAAGTATTTTGTTAACTGAGTTTGTCTTCGAGTTAACTCGTGAGACAAACTCAGAGACTCACATTATAATTAGTATAATATAAGGCCCAATTATTCACCAATAAAAATGTAATTCACCAAAAAGAATTATATAAGGCCCAATTAGAATAGACATGGGTGTATATATAAGAAGGGACTACTCCGTAGGGATGTCAACGGGACGGGGAATATGTGGGGGTATACTCCCCGTCCGTGATGCCGACTTTGCAACGCAATCCCCATCCCCGTCTCCGGCGGGGAATGAAATTAGTTCCCCATCCCCTATCCCACAGGGATTTGACGGGGACGGGGAATCCCCGTTCCCCGGGTTCGATAATAAAATCATATATATATACTATATATTATTTTTAAATACTATATATTATTTTTAACTACTATGGAAATTACTAAAATGCCAAATTGAGGATTAATGTGGTGCCACCTTTTGGCCATTTTTGGTCTTTTCTCACTTTTCGAATGACTAAAAAGTCTCTCTATGAGTTTCCCCCATTCCTTTTCCTTCTACCCTTTTTTGTCATTACACATTTCCCTTCCTTAATTGTTTTTAATTAATGTTTTAGACTTTTAATTAATTGCTTCTAAACCCTAAACCCTTAGTTACTTTTAATTAATGTTTCTCTCGTTGTTTTCTTTGTCCTCTCACCAACTCAGTTGCTGCGTCCTTTCAACTCCTCGGTGCTGATCAATCTTCAGGTTTGCAAAAAATCGAACATTTTTTTATCACTCCACTCTGTTTTCACATTCGTATCTCTTTTCTTTTTCTTCTCCGTCTTCATCCCCTCAATATAGACCGTTCAATATTTTTCCCCTTCTATATTAAAACCACCCTTTGTTCAATGTGACTATTATTATCCAATTAACAGCATATTTTATTACCTCTTTGCACTTCCTATTACTTACAAATAAAAACATGTTCTTTGACCTTATTAATTTTACATGTCTAAAAAGTTAGCTTACAAAGATTTATGCCAATAGCAAGAGACAACATTAAAACTAATTCATTTAAATTGCATTTTTACTGCAACCTTATATAATTCAATCAATTAATCAATCAAGCACCTCTCGAAAACAAAAAATGTTCTTGGCCCTTATATAATTTCAATCAGTTAATCAAGCACCACTATAAAATAAAGAACGCCCGTAGCGCCAGCGCGGGCTAATATAACTTGTATTAATTAAAAATCAAAACATTTTAATCCAAATAAATTCAATAAATGTAGTATGAGTATAAAATTTTTACGTGCTTTTTAATTTATATACATCTCACTCACTAGTATTATTATATTACTAAAAATATTTTTTATCTTATTAAATGAAAATTTTTGTAAAATTTTAAATAAACATAATATTAGTAATAACAATAACAATAATTAGTTTACCTTTTTTTAGTCCAATTAGTTTTATTACATGATTTTCATTGTAAGTGTATATTATTAATAAATACAACACTATTATATAAACATAATACATATTAATAATACAAATATCACATTATTAATAAACATGTCTCTCGCATTTGCTTACTGATGCAAAGGCTAGTGGTTCAATTCAGGGAGTAGCAATAGCTAGACAGGCTCCAAGGGTATCGCATCTCTTCTTTGCAGATGATAGTTTTTTATTCATGCGAGCTCAGATGTCCGATGTTGAAATAGTGTTAGCAAATCTCCGACAATTTGAGAGTGCTTCAGGCCAGCAGGTAAATATCGATAAATCTGCAATTCTATTTAGTGTCAATACGCTGAATAATGTGAAGGATGCTATTAAGGGAAGGTTGGGAATTCATAAAGTAATGGAGCGGGATAAATATTTGGGACTTCCCATTATGATTGGAAAATCAAAATCTAGAGAATTCCAGTTTATAAAAGAAAGAATGATTCAACGGGTTAGTAGCTGGCAAAGTAAATTGTTTTCCATAGCTGGTAAGGCAATAATGATTCAATCAATTGCGCAAGCTATACCCGTGTGCTTAATGAGTGTCTTTCATTTTCCTAAGAGATTTCTACACAAATGAATATGATCCTAGCCAAATTTTGGTGGGGAAGCAGGGAGAACACTCGGAAAATCCATTGGAAAGCGTGGGGGGATTTGTGTATCTCGAAGGCTGACGGAGGTTTAGGGTTTAGAGACTTTGAGGTGTTTAATGTGTCTCTGCTTGCGAAGCAATTTTGGAGGCTTATGCAGAATCCAAATTCATTATGTTGTCGGATACTAAAGGCGAAATATTGTCCACATGGGGATTCATTATCGGCTTCACTGGGACATAATCCATCATTTTTGTGGCGAAACCTATTAGATGGTCGGAAAGTGGTGATTGTAGGGTCTCGATGGCGAATTGGTTGTGGCAATCTTGACTTTTGGGGGGACAAATGGCTTCATGGTCCTCCGGGGAATGTTCCTC
Source organism: Corchorus capsularis (assembly GCA_001974805.1). NCBI lineage: Eukaryota > Viridiplantae > Streptophyta > Magnoliopsida > Malvales > Malvaceae > Corchorus > Corchorus capsularis. The sequence goes on along the minus strand of AWWV01013431.1, from coordinate 48,956 downwards.
GACCGAAGGAGAATGCAACAAAAGAAAATTGGAAGGTAGCCTACTGTATTGATTTTGAAAATAGGACATGGAAATTCGACCAGCTGATAGATGTAGTGCAAGAAGAGGATTTGAGACAGATTGCATGCCTCCCTATTCCTAGATTTCAAGCTCTGGATAAGCTTATTTGGAATCATTCATCTATGGGGATTTTTACAGTAAAGTATGCTTACTTTGTTGCGAGGCAAATGCAGGGCAATGAGGTAACCCGACCAGATGAATTAAATCGTCAATTTTGGAGACGAGTTTAGGGTTCGGTCATCCCTCCTAAAATTCGTTTCTTTTTTTGGCGATTATACTGGAATTTAATTCCAATTAAATCGGTTTTGAGGTCGAGAGGTATCTGAAGGAAATTGTGCAATTTGTGGAATTCTCGATGAAACAGTGGAACATGTCTTCTTTGTGTGTCCCTTTGCAAGTCGGGTGTGAACAATGGCAGCTCCATGGATTCAAGCTTCATTCGACGAGTGGAGGGATAATGATGATTTTTGGCACCAGTTGATAGCAAAGGCATCTTCACTTGGACAACTGGACATAATGTTGGTTCTTCTTTGGTCTCTATGGACCAATCATAACAGGTGTTTGCATTCATCAGCATGCGCTATTCCGGATTCATTGTGTTTTGCAGCAACTAGATTGGTGCAGGCGAGTCAAGACTCGATGGCATCTGAAGAGGGTTCTGGTAACAGGAACAGGGAATAGAAACGATGGAGTCCGCCTGCTTTAGGTTCATACAAGGTGAATACCGATGCTGCTTACTGTTCTTCAACAATGGAAGCAGGGCTAGGAGTTGTGATTCGTGATAGTGGAGGTTCGATAGTTGCGAGTGCTTCAAGGAGATTGAGCTTTATTTCTAGCTCTTTGTATGCTGAGGTACATGCCATACTATTTTGGATTCAAGTTGGCACTAGAACATAACATTATGGACGGCATATTTGAGAGTGATTGTATTATTGCGGTCTTGGAGATTATGAAGAAATCTCTGGTGGGATGGGAAGGTGCTTGCTTGATTTTTGAAATTTGGGAGTTGATGTCTTTTTTTGATAGTTGTTCAATTGTTCACATTCATAGAGAGGCTAATACATTAGCACATATGTTAGCTCAGATAGAGTTTGATCGTGTTTGGTGCGGGAATTTACCTCATGCCGTTTGTAACCCGGATTTACCTAATTAATAAAATGAATTCAGTTTTTACTCAAAAATAAATAAATATAATATATATATATATATATGTTAAGTTTTAGTCTAACATATATACTTAAAAATCTCTAGGAAATATAACTTACATATATAAATTATATATAAATAATTAAAAATATATATTTCGAGGACGGGGCGGGATCCGTAGCCCGAATTAATTCCTCATCCCTGTCCCCGTCGGGCGGGGACAATTGACATCCCTACTATTCCGTAAGTAGGCCATGTTCTATCCATGTCGAACTCCAAGAATACCCTTTGGGCAAAAAAAGCCCTTACTGAGCGATGGTTGGATTTGGATTAGCTATGCAGCAAAGCCCAAGACCCAAACCATGTAAATCTCACAACTCGCGTAGGCCCCCTTCATTCCCTTGCAGGCCGCGTGTAGATCACATTAATCTAGCCTAGTAAAATAGGTTTTTATTTTCTGCTGCTCTAGACTTCGAGGACTAGGTCTCAATTTTCTTTTGGTTTATTAGACTTTTTTTTTATTAGACCTTTTGATTCTTTTTTTTTTCCTTGAGGAAACTTTGTGAAAAGAGGATAAATAATTATTTGAACCATCCATTTTTCTTATAAATTTTTTTTTATATGAAGGAAAAAAAACAAATTACATCATATGGCTCTTGGCCAAACTAAACCCATGGCATCAGTTGATAGAACTGAGAAAAGTCCTGGAGGTGGAGAGTCAAGAACATGAAGTCCCGGTTGCGAATCGTCATGGTGAGTGGCTAACCAGTCTGCACACATATTTGCCTCTCTATAGATATGTTTAATCCTGCAAGTCTAGTCACGGTTCAACAATTCATTAATGGCATCCAACAAACGATGATGAGGACTATAATCAGAAGCAACACCCTTGATTCTAGACACAGCAAGAAGTGAATCTGATTCCAATTCAACATTACGAAATCCACGTTCCCAGCATAAAGAGAGACCATGATAAATTGCCCATAATTCCGCCACCAGACTGGAAGAAATCCCAACTCTGTAGGTGAACCCACAAATCCAGTTTGCTTGCACATCCCGAATCAAACCACCTGCTGCAGAAAGGCCTGGATTCCCTTTAGCACTACCATCCACATTCACCTTAACAAAAGATGCAGCAGGGCTTTGCCATGAAATTAACAACTCATGTTTCAATTTCAAGCTGAAACATCTTAAAACATCACTAGCTTCCTTGGCTCTAGATAAAATATGCTGATCACAATTTACAGGCCACACAAAATCACCATCATGCAAGGTGCAGTTCCGCCAGTACCATATAAACCAAACACCATACAGAAAAATATTTCCCCAATCCATATCAAATAGTCGAATAGGACTAGAACAGTTAAGAAGAAGCCAATCCTTTTCATCCAGGGAAAAGAAATTCCCATTAGCTAAAGCAGGATTCAACATTAACCAGACACCTTTGGAAACAGGACAGTCACGTAAAGCATGCAACAAAGTTTCATCCATATGCGAGCAACGAAAGCAAGTAGAATGAGAGGCAACATGTCTCCGATGCAGAAAAGAAGCTGTAGGAAGAGAACTATGTAGAGCTCGCCATAAGAACACTTTAATTTTGTTAGGACAAGAGAGTGACCATACCTTATGCCAAGGTAAAGAAGAAGGTGGATTAGGGGATAGTTGAATCCTGTAGGCTGAACTTGTTGAAAAAGAACCATCACCCTCCAACTTCCAACACCATGAATCCTCCCTTTCGTCACTAGTATTGATCCAAATAGCCGAAATTCTAAGCACAATATCGGGAGGAAGAACCTCAGATAAAGCATCCCAGTGCCATCCTCCAAACTCATCACAATAAGATGCAACGGAAAGATCAGCTTCAACTTCAGATATAGGCCGCATAGCATACCGTAATAAAGGGCTTTCTGGCATCCAGTTGTCTAGCCAAAAACGTGTAGCATGGCCATTACTAATATTTATTCCCAAGCCTTTCAACAACACATCTCTGCCCTTCATAATGCTCCTCCACGTAAATGAAATAGTGGATTTGCAACTCACAGACAAGAATTCATCCTTACGCAAATATTTCTGTTTAATAATATCAACCCAAAGACAATCCTTGCCAGTAATGATTTGCCAACCTAATTTAGCCAAGAAAGCTAAATTAGCCTTCCTCAAGTCTCTCACTCCCAAACCGCCTTGCTCTTTGGGCAAACAAATATTCTCCCAGGCAACAGCATGAAATTTTCTATTACCCACATCTTCCCCCCATATGAAACGTCTTGTTAACTTCTCAAGTTCATTCACAGTATGATCAGGAAGATAAGTTGTCTGCATCAAATAAGATGGAAGCGCACCTAATACTGATTGAATTAAAGTGATACGTCCAGCCATGGAAAGGAATTGATTACCCCCAAGATAAGATCCTGGATTGAGCCCTGCTAATAAGTGCATTATAAGTAGCTTTAGTTACTCTACCCTGAATCATTGGCGCACCAAGATATTTGCCAAAATCAACTGTCAAAGGAATGCCACTGTAGTTGCTCAAATACGAAGCTCTGCCATGTTCAATATTTGAAGAGACCAGGATCCTCGACTTGGCCAAACTAATCTTCTCACCCGAAGCCTCACTGAACGAATGTAAGACACCCATCATCACATCAAGTTGTTCAGTAGATGCCTCTCCAAAAAGGACCAGATCATCTGCAAAACAAACATGAGAAAAGAAAGGACCCTTATTAGTAATCGGCAAAGGCTTCCAACGAGTTTGCTGTACTGCCTCATCAATCAAATGACCAAGCTTCTCCAAACATAGAACAAATAGATACGGAGAGAGGGGATCTCCTTGTCTTATGCCTCTAGATGGTGAAAAGAACGGTAGCCTTTCTCGGTTCCATATAATGGAAAATTGATTAGAAGAAACAATATTCATGATCAAATTGACCCAGGAAGGAGGGAACTCAATTTCCTCTAGGACCTCTCGTAAAAAAGGCCATCTGATTCTGCCATATGCCTTTTCTAGATCAATTTTAATTGCCACAGCACCCTTTTTTCTCTTCATTTTCCGTATTGTATGCAACGCCTCCTGAACTACGATAATGTTATCCGAAGTATTACATCCTGGAACAAAGCTGGATTGAGTTTTCCTAACTAATCTTTGAAGCAAAGGCCGAATCCTATCCACCATAAGCTTCGTAACAACTTTCAAAGGAACAGTGCAAAGACTGATAGGACGAAATTGTGAGATCTTTTCAGGGCTTTCAACTTTCGGTATCAACACAATAAGAGTTCGGTTAAGAAAAGTGTCAATTTCACCAGTACAAAACGCAGTTTTGACCATAGTAACCAAATTATCCCCTGTAACGTTCCAAGCCTTCTAAAAGAAACCAGCAGGAAAGCCGTCAATGCCTGGGCTTTTATTCGGATACATCCCAAAAAGAGCTGATTTAACCTCCTCCACCGTAACTTCCACATCCAAGAGCAATTTCTCATCATGATTCAACTTCCAACCCTCACACAAAGACGGCAAGCTGACCCTCACACCGACATCATTCTCCGAATACAGCTTACGATAATAATTAACCACCAGTTGCTTGAGGTTATCAGGATCGGAGCACCAAGAACCATCATCCGATTTTAAAGTAGTAATTACCTTCTTAGCATTGCCCTTCTTAATAGCAGCATGGAAGAATTTGGAATTACAATCCCCAAACTTGATCCAATCCATCCGACTTTTCTGCTTCAATAAAGTTTCTTCTTGAAAGCAGATCAAATTATATTCTTCAATAAGCACAATTTCAAGCTGCAGTAAATAGTCATTCGGCCCTGAATCTAGCTTCTTTTGGATGCCATTTAGGCGAGCTAAAACTCGCCTCTTCCGTTTATAAATATCACCGAAACAAATCATACTCCAATTCTTTAGATCTTGTGCTAGTGTCTGTAGTGAATTAAACAAGGAAGTACTGGGAGTAGATAAACTCGCTTTCACACAGTCTAGAAAACTATCATGTGTCATCCAAGCATTTTCAAAGCGAAATGATACTGGCGAATTTAAAGGCCTACCATCCGAACACTTCAAACAAATAGGATGATGATCAGAACTTGTACGCGGAAGAATAGTTACCGTGAAGTTCTTGACCAAATCAAGCCAAACATCATTAGCCACTGCTCTATCCAACCTAGCCTTGATGAAATTCGCCCCTCCACTTTTATTTCCACCAAGTAAATTTCGGGCCAGAAGCATCTAAATCAACCAAATTACATTCTTTAAAAACAATTCAACATCCTGCGACAATTACTCAGATTAATTCCCCTCTTACCATGTTTCTCATCAGCTGAAGCAACCTGATTAAAATCACCCATGAGTAGCCAAGGAAGGTGATGTAATCGGCTTGTTTCAGTCAAAGAATGCCATAAACCGTTCCGTTCCGCTGCATCCGGACTACCATACACCGCTGTTAAAAGCCAATCAAAAGTACCAGGACCCGAAACCAAAGCATGAATAAACTGATCAGAGTAAGCTAGAACTTCAATCTGAACAAATAAAGGATTCCACAAGAGCCAAATGCCACCAGAAAAACCTTCTGCTTCTACTCTAAAGAAATTAGAAAAACCAAGTTGCCTGCAGACTTTGTCCGCCTTGTCACCTGAAATCCGAGGCTCCAAAATGATTAAAGCATGCAGGCGATGCAACGAAATTAAATTCTTAATATTGCGGATACTACGTCGAGAAGCAGCGCCCCTCACATTCTAGCTAATTATGTTAAGTAACATAAAAATAGAAGAAAGGTAGCAATCAATCAAGAGGAGTTCATGGACTTGCCATCGTCTTCTAACCCCTGTGAAGGCGCCTCAATATTCATAAAATCCTCATCCGAGTAGAGACCCTTTTCTCTTGCTGCACCATTGACACCAATTCCAATCATGTCATCATCTTGGTCTAAGTTGATACATGAATTAATTTGGGATTGGGTCGGTTCCACTATAGAAGGAGTGTCCTCATCATTCATCACAATCGGCTCCCTATTCTGCGTTCTCACTGTCGCAGCTTGTTTCAGATCAATGGTTTTATCTATGGGGGGGCACATTAAGGCTCTTATTCACACCATCTGAAGCAGCAATTTTCGGCCCAGATTTAGACTTAACACCCGATGAAGATGAACCCACCACACCACCCTTGTTCGCAAGCTGTGCAACCGTTTGAAGGCTCTGTTGAAGTTGCTTCCTGCTATCCCTTTGCATCGACCCACCATCACCATTCTTATGGACAAGAACCGCCTTACCGGATGCAACCGTATTCGGTACAATCTCATCGGAATCCTGGGTATCATCCATATCATTCAAGACAGCGAATCGAGAACCGACCTGGGATGGACTTGGAGCTGCAGCTACCGGTTTATCTTTATCATTGGATTGCCGATTCGCAGGTGCCTTTCTCGGAGGCTTCTTAACTACCATCCAAGGACCGAAGCCAGCTTTCTCTGCACCCTCCTGTACAGCGACTTGGGTGTGTGAAGATTGAACACCACCGTTGGGATCAGCCACTGCCTCTTCCTCCTGTTGCTTGGCCTTGCACCCGTCAGCATAATGGTCGAACCTTCCACAGGAAAAACATAACATCCTCAAGCCTTCATATTCCACTCTTTGCCATCGGCCTCCAATATAAATATGAGGAACAAGTGGTTTGGAAAGGTCAATCTCGACACTTAGTCTGGCAAATTTCCCACGAGAAGCTTCAGTGGTAGTTTTATCCACATTCACAAATCTTCCTATTTTCTCAGCAATGCTTTTCAAAGTTTTCCGATCATAAAATTCAATCGGCATTGACGGAAACCGAATCCATGCTGTAACCTTGTCAATTGTAGCCTCATGAGACCGAAAATATGGAGACCACCTTCGAACTGTCAGATAATGATCAGCAATCAACCATGGACCTCCATTGAAGACAAACTCATAATCCCTTGATAGAGTAAACCGAACACAGTAGAAACCATGGTCAAGGTCGATAACCTTATAATCACCCTTCAAAGACCACAAAGTCTTGAGCCGATTGCAGAGATACGTATAGCTTATTGTTTTCCCGAGCAATTTGATGATCACTGATTTCTTCCAAGGCTGCCTAATGCGTTTCTTGTCTTCCTTGGATAGCCAAACACAAGGGCCATCAATACTATCATCAATATTATCATCCTCCGACTCATAGTCCGAGTCCGATGCCTCTCCGTCCTCCATCAAATCATCGACGGCCTCCTCCAAACCGGTATTGAGAAGCTTATCGCGATATGATGGACCATGGTTGTTCGGCCTAGCTACTCCCGAGAGAGGGGGAAAATCTCCTCCTAAATCCTCCTGTTCCATTGCAGTTCGACTTCTCTTGACTCCACTCCCTTTCCCCTTCAACGACGGCTCGCCCTCCGTATCCTCCTCCATAGCACCGCCACAGCCAAAAACTAGGTAGGGTTAATCAAGATCCGAAAATTTTGGAGCGTAGGGTTTTTCTTCTTAGTTTGCTATAATTTGACAATAAGGAATTATAAATTTTTAAGTAGTAATAGGTGTTGTTTGAGTTAAATCGGTCCAGTATAATAAGATATTGAACGATTAAATATCATATTACTCTATAATAAAAAGCTTCTTTATTTCATATCATAACCTTGATTTTCAACCTAAACTTTATTTTCAACCCAAACTTTAAGATATTAACTGCTAAGAATACAAAGGATATAGAAAAGAAAAAGTAACTGCTAAGAATAAAAAGGATTGTTCCATTCATCTCATAATAGTTACTTACAGGATATTAAATGAATAAAATTTAAGATAGTGTAAAAGACTAAATAAAACAAATACTGCAAAAATGAAAAATAAAATAATCAATGTCCCTTCTAACATTCTACAATTCATCAGTAGGTTCATCTTCCTCCTGTGATCCAGCTGAGCTTCCACCACTTTTCTCATAAACTTGTTTAATAACAGGATTGCAAACAGCCTCAACTTCCTTAAGCTTCTCATCAAAATCTTCCTTCTCACCATTCTGGTTATCATCTAACCAATCAAGGGCTTCTTTCAAGGTGGTCTCAATCTTCTCCTTGTCATCAGAATCAATCTTGTCTGCAAGCTTGTCCTTGTCATCAATGGTGCTCCTCATGCTGTAAATGTATGACTCTAGCTTGTTCCTTGAATCAATCTTTTCCCTCACTTTCCGGTCCTCTTCGGCGAATTCCTCAGCTTCTTTCACCATCCTGTCAATCTCTTCCTGGCTCAGACGCCCTTTGTCATTGGTGATTGTGATGGATTTTGATTTTTTTGCTGCTTTGTCCTCTGCTGTCACATGGAGGATCCCATTGGCATCAACCTCAAATGTTACCTCAATTTGAGGAACTCCCCTACAAAAAAAATTTCCGAGTTACTTGAATGTTACTCATGACACCATGACACTTGAAAGTAAGATCAAATTTGGAATGTTAAACTCACCTTGGAGCAGGTGGAATGCCTGTAAGATCAAATTTTCCGAGTTCGCGACAGTCTTTTGTCAAGCTTCTTTCACCTTCAAAAACCTAAATTTTTGCAAATGCAACTAGTCTTAGTTTAACAGCAAAAATTATATACAATAAACAAAATAAAGTTTTGAAGTAATTGGATTGATTAAGTTACCCTGATGGTTACAGTGGTCTGCTGGTCTTGATAAGTGGTGAAAACCTGAGATTTCTTAGTTGGGATCACATTGTTCCTTGGGATCAACTTAGTCATAACTCCACCAGCTGTTTCAATGCCAAGACTCAAAGGAGCAACATCCAAAAGAAGAATGTCTGCATAATTGAAACCCGAAAAATATAGTCAGTTCTCAATAAACATACGGCTGCAAGAAAAATCAGTTCAACACTGATGAAATAGGATCATAAATCATTACCACTAGTTCCTTCTCCTCCTTCACCACTAAGAATTCCACCTTGAACTGCAGCGCCATACGCGACAGCCTCATCGGGATTAATACCCTTGCTAGGCTCTTTGCCATCAAACAAATCCTTCAACAATTGTTGAACCTTGGGAATTCTAGTACTTCCTCCAACAAGCACAATTTCATGAATATCAGACTTCTTCAAATTTGCATCCTCCAAAGCCCTCTTGACAGGTCCTAAAGTTTTCTTAAACAAGTCCATGTTCAATTCTTCAAATCTTGCCCTTGTCAATGACTCAGAGAAATCAACACCATCAAACAATGACTCAATCTCAATTCTAACTTGATGTTGGCTACTCAAAGCCCTCTTTGCCCTCTCACATTCGCGTCGAAGCTTCCCTAATGCCTTATTATCCTTGCTGATATCTTTATTATATTTCTTCTTGATCAACTTGATGAAATAATCCATCACTCTATGATCAAAATCTTCTCCTCCCAAATGGGTGTCTCCACTTGTAGCAAGAACTTCAAACACTCCATTATCAATGGTCAAGATACTAACATCAAAGGTACCTCCACCAAGATCATAAACCAATATGTTTTTCTCTTCTCCTTTCTCATCCAATCCATAGGCAATGGCTGCAGCTGTAGGCTCATTGATGATCCGAGCCACGTTTAGCCCGGCAATGGTGCCTGCATCCTTAGTAGCCTGCCTTTGTGCATCATTGAAATAAGCTGCAACAAAATCAGAACAAAACAGAACACATTAAGCCACATTGGCAAATTCTTTCATTGATAGTTCATATAAAAAGATAAATTATAAGCTGCAAAATCAGAACAAAACAGAATACATTAAGCCACATTGGCACATTCTTTCATTGATAGTTCCATATGATAAGATGAAATTATAAGCTGAAAAAACAGAACAAAACAGAACACATTAAGCCACATTGCAACATTTTTTTCATTGATAATTCCATATGATAAGATCAAATTAAAAATCAAATTAAAAAGGAGATTTTCAAGCATACCCGGAACGGTGATAACAGCGTCTTTAATCTTCTTTCCCAAGTAAGCCTCAGCTGTTTCCTTCATTTTTGTTAAAATCATAGCACTGATTTCCTCAGGGCTAAAAACTTTAATCTCATCTTTAACCTTAACTTGAATATAAGGCTTCCCATCTTTATCAACAATCTTAAAAGGCAGGAACTTCATATCTCTTTGAACCTCAGGATCATTAAAGCTAACCAAAAAAAAACACACACACAACTTCAATCACCCCCAAACAAATTAAGAAAAAAACAAGGGAAAAAACCCCAGAAGATAAATTCTTTTTTATTTTACTTACTTTCTTCCAATGAGACGCTTAACATCAAAGATGGTGCGTTCTGCATTGAGAGCCGCTTGATTCTTGGCGGCTTCTCCAATCAAACGCTCGGTATCGGTGAATGCAACCCATGATGGGGTGATTCTGTTCCCTTGATCGTTCGCGATAATCTCGACATGGCCGTTCTTATAAACACCCACACAAGAATATGTCGTCCCCAAGTCGATTCCAATCACCGTTCCAAGCTTCGGTTCGTCTGCCGCTACTGCTATCCCTAGGAGGAATTCTTCAACCACAAAAAAACAAAAGCAGATAAGTAAAACAGAGCGAAACAGAGAGCAACTCAATTGAAAACGAAAAAAAAAAAAACCCCGAAAAAAGGTCTCCAGTTTTACCTAAGAGAAAGACAAACAAAAGCCACAGTGCCTTGTTTCTTGTTCTTGTCAACATTGTGGGCTGGAAATCGAAACTCTCGGAAGTTTTTTCTTTGGTTTTCCTTTTTTGGTTTTTTCCTTTTCACAGTTTCACCTGATTTCTGAATTGATGGAGCGAAAAGTTTTTGAATGGTGGTTTGTTTATATAGGGTGAGGGTAAGCAAAGCTAGCGTCATTGAGTTGATGCAACACGCGATATTTTTGAATTAGAGTAGGAATATATTTTTGAATTAGATTAGGAATATAACTGTTAAGTGTTACCTGTTAGGAATATAACATGCGATAAACCCATTAGGAATATTAATATCATTATTGTTGTTCAAGCCCGGCCCATTTATTAAATGGGTTTCAAATTTTTGTCAAACCCAATTTAATAAAAAAATATTTAGAACAAGGCCTATCTAAAAGCCTTCGTATCATTTTTTTTAATAATTATTTTAAGTATTAAACTAGATTAATTAATACCAACAAGTGGTTGGTTCAAGTGGTTTGTTACTTGTTCCCCTTAAGCAAGGTCTCGGATTCAAGTTTTATGGAGAAAATCATTATTGGGAGAGCTTTACCCCTAAAAGTGGGTCAATCCGGCTCAAATAAGGTTAACTCATATATATACTACATATATATGTAATGAGTTATTATTTGATACACCGTTGGAATCTCATAATTAATTAAATATTTAATTTCATAAGGGGATACATGTCAACCCTTTAACCCTGCATGTGCAATCTGCTAAACTCAACTTACCGTGGATATGATAATTTTCCTATATAATATAGTCTTACTGATTATAAGAATTTATACATGTATTACTCTTATTTTTCTTATTTAAAATATGGTGTGCTTATCTATACTAATTATAATGTGAAGTCCTGAGTTTGTGTCACGAGTTGACTCAGACACAAACTCAGTTTTTAATAAAACATTAGAAAGCAAAAATAAAAACTACACATTTGAAAATAAAACCACCAAAGATATATATAATATTTAATTTTTATTTATATCATTTAAAAAAAACTATCAACTTAAATGTGTCAAAAAAGAAAACTCTTATAAACTACTTTTTTATTTCTTTTTTTTTTAAACTTTTTTATTTCTACACTCACATAGTAAGTGGCATGAATCTAGTATATTATATATCAACAAATAAAAAAATATATATTTATTTAATCAGATTGGACTTGGGTCAGGCTGCACTTTTGCTCTTATATCTAAGCCCTACCTATTTAATAAATGAACTTAATTTTTATTTTGTCTAAACATATCCAATTGACTTAAAATTCTGCTCCAAGCCCTTTGAAATATCGTGTGGATTTATGGACTTGGGTCAGACCTGCACTTTTGCTCTTATATCTAAGCCCTACACATTTAATAAATGAACTTAATTTTTATTTTGTCTAAACTTATCCAATTGACTTAAAATTCTGCTCCAAACCCTTTAAAATATCGTGTGGATTTATGAACTTTGATGGATATCCTAACTCTTGAACAGTTCAATATAGAACTAAGTTAAGCCTGGTGGTGAATATGGACTCATGTAAATGAATATGCTAGGCCTACATGGAAAATACTGGACCATTTGAGAATGCTAAAACTCTAAAAGGTTATTTGCTGGATTTTTTTTTCCTTTTTTGTTTAGTCAAATGAGAATGAGCAAATACTTTTTTCTTTTTTAAAAAAATGTTTCGGTGAAAGTCAAAATAAAAAATTATTCATTGTTCTTTTGTCCTATTCCTTTGCAACAAAAATATAGTTTATGTTTTTACATCAAATAAAAATCTCATTCTTTTACCTAACATTTGCATGCGTTTTTACCTTTTGGAAGAAATTGACATGGACAACATTCTGAAATTTAAGTTGTGAAATATGATCTGACCTATATATGTGTGTGTATTTGTGTGTAGGAAATGATGATGGATATAGCAAGATTAGGAAATTGTGGTATCAATAAGATATCTTTTTTCATTACAAAACCAATAATAAGAAATTTCATAAAATATTGGAGGAAATTAAATTTTAGTTAACAATGTTCTTAAACCCAAACGCATTTTACCTGAAAGAAAGAGAAAAAAAACCACGATGTCTTGTTTTTTGTCAACATTGTCATCGTTATCGAGTGTTGGTTGCTTGGATTCTGCAAAAATCAAAACTCATGAAGATTTTCGTTTAATTCTGTCTTTTTTTTTTTATTTGATGGAGCGAAAGACATTTGAAAGTTTGTTTATATAGGGGTGAGAGTGAGCGAAGCTAGAGTGTTCGACCCAATGACGGAGAGCCACGGCATCTGAGTTGATGCATTTTTGTTGTTACTTTTGAAGGGTTACACGTTATAGACCCAATAACTGGATGACACGTAGATAAATGTTGAATTTAACTGATAACACGGGAATATTCTTAAATCAGATTAGGAAGCGGTTAAAGAAAACGATAATCAAAAGACGAAAAGGAAATGGTTTCTAATTTTGGTTAAATTGAAATTCTTTTATTTAGACTTAGACGAGTAAAGTTGTTTAGTCACTAGTAAAACAAACCCAAATTATATAATAAAGGCCCATGAATACAAAGCAAAAAAAAAAAATTGCTTATATCATTCGATTATTATTTACACGAGAATCTCGAGTTCAATTTGGGAGAACCTTACAATTTCCATTTCTGATTAATTGAGTTTTATCCACGTAATAATCATAAAATTAATGCAATATGCTCCATTTGATTTTAAGAAAAAGAAGGGGTTCATTATTCCATAATGTTCTAAACTCTAATATGGTATGGAATTGAATGTTGGAAATCAAATTGTTATTGGAAAATCAACCATGCAAGCAAATCAATGATGATCTCAATTCAACTCAAGAACAAAAATCTTAATCCAACTAGCTAACAATCAGCCTCAGCTAACCAAATTTAACCTAAACCCTGCCAAAAACTCTACACAAGAAAAAATGGTACAAATTTAACTTACACTCTGATCAAATAATGTTTTTTTGGGGCAGTAAAGTTTTATTACTTACACACCAAGAAAAAAAATTCTAATCTATCGAAATGGAGGCAGAGGGCTTGGACTGCTTGGAACCTTCAAGTTTCTAAGCTCTTTACAAACATGATCTAACATTCCCAGGAAGTCTCTTACAATCACGAAAATCCGAAGTGGATTAGCTTCATCTAATTTGGTCACATCTCCATGGAAATATTCAGTAATTTCCTTGACATGTAACAAAACCCTATGTTCATCTTCCTGCGGCTCTTTTAGAAAGGAATTCATTGAACAAATAAATTCCCACTTTTTTCATCATTAGATAGCTCCACTTGAACTAAATGTTGCAGTTTAGCCTTTCCATCTGATAAATTTGAGATAGAACTTGCAAGAACATCTAAGTCAATTGCTGTCCTATACCACAAACAAGGTCTAGTCCCACTCTTCTGTAATCTTCTTCCTTTTTCTTCATTAGTTCTGATTTTATTTCCATGGTTGATTTTCTCCATTATGCTACCAGAAACTCTTATCCCTTCTAACCGAATAATCTCTTGGACGACAAAATGTAACAAAGTAATCTTGCCATCAGTCCCTTGGACATCAGCAAGCTTAAGAAGGGCATCAAGTTTGAATGCTCTCGCACCGCCTGTAATTGTTCCAGCATTCATTCTGTTGCCTGTAATGTATTCATGTTCTTTATATTTAGCATGCAAATTTGTATAGTGCCCACCCTTACTTGATTTATGGTGCCCATAAATTAACTCAATTAATCAACTCATCAAAGTGATCATAAATTATAATCCATTAGCCATTTCTTTTCATGTTTAAGCCCATAGAGAAGGCCCACGAATGAGATCTAAAGAGAATAATTACAAGATTTAACTTTAATGATATCTTTTATAAAGACAGCAATTACAAGATTTAACTATTTAACTTTTTTTTGTGAAATAAGATTTAACTTTTTAATGATATCTTTTCTTTTTCTTTATAAGTTCATCTTATTCAAGTCAGGTTGATCACTATGAGGTAAAGTTCTCCATTTTTTTCATTCATAAGATTCGAATTTGAAGTCTTTAAAGTAAATAAGTGCCGAATTTTTTTATTACTTTTAGTAATAATTTTTTTAAAATCAATTTATAAAGATATTGTCCCCACCCTGAAAAATATTTCTACATCCGCCACTGTCTCCATTAACGAGACTCGAATCCAAGACCTTACTTAAGGGGAACAAGTGTCAAACCACTTGAACCAACCACTTGTTGATAGAATTTATACATGTATTACTCTTCTTTTTCTTATTTAAAATATGGTGTGTGTATGTATTGTATAATAACAACAAATAAAAAAATAAAAAGAAATATATTTACTTAATCGGACTGGGCTTGGGTCGGGCCTACACTTTTGGTCTTATTTCCAAGCCCGACCCATTTAATAAATGGGATTGATATATTTTTTTTTGTCTAAATCCATCCAATGAACTTTCATGCAAAAAAAAAAATAAAAACCCCCTCATCCAATGAACTTGAAATTCTTATTCAAACCCTTTAAAATATAGGGTGGGCTTATGGACATGCAGAAGCGGAATTAGGGGGGCAACAGGGGCCATGGCCCCCCCAAAATTCTGAAATCCTTTCTTAACCCTAAGATTCTTCATTTTGGCCCCCCCAAACCCACCAAACACCCTAAAAACAAATATATATAAGCCTCCTAGCAATCAAAATTAAAAATGAAGCGGCCCATTAGGCCATTACCCATAGCAATTTTTGTCCAATATATATTAATCATCCCTTTAACCCTAGTTATATAAATTCTTTTTATTTAACGTACTAGTCGGATCCGGATTAGTCAGGGCCAAGCCCTGGATACCGGATGGGATACCAAAAAAACGTACTAGCATCATTCATCAATTAGTTAGTCAATTTTTTTTATTTTATCATCATAATTATGAAGTCAAGAACAATCGATTTATTCTTCAAAAAAGAAAGATGTTTTTTCATTTATGAATATTGTAAAGACTCGACTTCGTAGTAAGATGGAAAATGAGGATTTAAGAAATTCATTGGTTGTCAACATTGAAAGAGAACTTGTAAACCAATTTAGCATTGATAGGAGGGTATAAGTTTTTTTCTTTTTATAATTTTCTTTTAATTCGGAATGAACATTATTCTTTATATATTGACCCCCCTCCCAAAATTTCCTAGTTCCGCCCCTGTGGACCTGGACGGATAACCTGGTGAATACTCATGTAAATGGATATGCTAGGCCTATAACCATTTGTGAGTGCTAAAAATCTAAAAAGTTATTTGCCCGATTATATTTTTCTTTTTTGTTTAGTCAAATGAGAATGAGCAAATATTTTTTCTTTTTAAATAAAATGTTGCCGTGAAAATCAACATAGAAAATTAGTCATTGTTCTTTTGTGCTATGCCTTACTAAAACAAAATTATTATGCAACAAACATATAGTTTATGTTTTTTTTTTTTTGAGTAAAATATAGTTTATGTTTTTACATGAATTGAAAATGAAAATCTCATGCTTTTACCTAAAATTTGCATGCATTTTTGGAAGAAATTGACATGGACGACATTCTGAAATCTAAGTTGTAAAATATGGTTTGACCTCTATATATAAATAGGAAATGATGATCGGAGATTGTTTAACTGTTTTATAAAATAATTTTTAAAAAAAAAAAAAAGAAAGAAAAAAATTGCTAGGAATGTTCCGATGCTATTCTCTTGCGTAAGATGGATTTTAAATCGGTTAAAGCCTACACGAATTAATTAAATTTATATATATGCAATTTAGTTGTAGTTACATTTAGAATCATGCATATAATTACATTTTGACCCTTTTCTTATCTTACCCAATTACAATTATCACTAAAGGGTAGTGAAATCATGCGGTGAAATCGTTTCATCCTCTAAGTAGTAATTACTATATATGATCCTGATTGAAATCATTCATCCCAAGAGATAAAAAAAATGCATAATTTGCTTGTGCTATTAGAGTAAATACAATAAAAAAGGGCGCTATAAGATTCCTTGAATGGAGGGCGGCCAATTGAAACTCCAGACTCTTAGACAAACAAATTTGAATGGATGGCTTTGAAAACCTATGGAACAAGTAACGCTTGAAAGGAACATCACAAACAGAAAACGTGTAGCTAGAAATGAGAAAAGGAAGATTGACTAGATTTACAACATACAGACGTAGACTTAGTGTTAAAAAGACTCTTTACAAATTCACACGTACGTAACACATCGAGTTCTGCCTATGTGCAAGACGAGGAGCTAAAAACTCAAATGCAATTCTCTATTCTAGAAGTAGAGGCTGGAAATATGTAAATGCACATTAGCAGCCTCGCATATTTGTTCATGTTTCTATGTTTACACGTTACCATTCTTTATGCTTTTCTATGACTAGCTATTACTATTGAAGTTTATTTCACCTTATCTTTTCCATCAGCTAGAGAACCAAAACCTAAAACCATTCTGGGAAGGGATGCTTAAGCAGAAACACTATGCGAGGAACCCCCTTGGTTGGCCAAGAAACGGACCACGACACAAGTGATATTATCTGCACTTCCTCTCTGGTATGCCTCTTGCATCAGTCGCTTTGCAGCCTGCTCAGGGTCCTGTATCTGCTTTATCATTGCAACAGCCTCCTGAGAAAAGGCAAAATGAAATAAAATCAGTTCGGAAGGTCCTTAGCAGCCTCCTGATATTCATATTATCAATGCATGATACTTTCCATTTTTGTCAGTGCTGGAAATATGGAATCTGAATGCCAGCAAGATAAAGGCATTGAATCAATAAATCCTTTCATACCTCATTGGTAACAACATCCCACAGTCCGTCACTTGCAAGGATAAGGAACTCAAGAGAGCTGTCAACCTTTTCCTCCTGCATTCTCCACCAGGATATGAGTTACAGAATGCTCAAAGATCAGATAAAGACCAAATACGAATAACAATGAAAATGCAATACACCTATAATCATCTTTCAAAACAGGTTTTTCCTATTGTTCTCTCAAGGCATCATGCTGCAAAATTTTTTATGCTGGGTTGGGCATTACAAAGTGCAGTCATTATTATGATGTACATAGACATCTCAGTAACTCGACATATTTCAACCATACCTGAATTTCTGGATCAGCAACAACATACTGCTTCAAGAGCCTGTCACCAAATGCACGTGAAACAGCAAGAACACCTCCCACTCTCCAAGTTCCTATAAAGACAATTGCATTTATAATCAAAGGAAGAACTTCAACATAATGGAGACAGAGAAGGGGGAGGTAAAGAGGGGGAAAGAGAATAGTTAGATGTGAACCCATACCAGCCCACATAACAAATCCTCCTGCATCCTCAATCCGCTGTCGCTCATCAGTTTGGTCTGGCTTGTGATCACGAGACACAGCAATTGCTGAAAGAAGTGATATCATAGATAAGTCATGCATAAATAATCGTTTTTGTAATCAACTTCCTGTCGTGTCATGTCATGTTCATGAATGAGATGAATAAAAAGGAGAGAACACAAATGAAACAAGATGAATATACCATTGCCTCCTCTGCAGATAACAGCTCGAGAATCCCCAACATTTGCAACTAGCAAACGGTCACCAACAAGTATAGCTGTAGAAGCGGTTGATCCAGCATCCCTATTCTGATTATTTTCTGATTTTAAGAATTCAGAGTCTGTATGATTGTATGCATCAGCTGGAGGATGGAAAAAATTTAAAAGACAAGTTAGGCTGATTAATGAACAGCCCATTGGGAAATAAAGCAGCCATATAAATGATACACTTATAAAGTGAATAACCTATAGCTGATTTGGTGTCAGAGATGAACTTTGGATGACTGATCAAATTACTGAAAAGGTTCTGCTTCACGTATTCAGCTGCCCGTGCACCTCCATGACCTGAAATAAAAGTACTTGTAAATATCAGGGTTAACAATGTTTAACTAACAATAAGTAGCCAGCAGTGGATTCTCTTGACATTACTTACAAGAGATATAGGTTTCAATGATGCATGGTAAAAGAAAATGTTCATATTTCTATGGCAGGTTATAAACTGCCTCGGCATGAATTTATAGTTTACCACAGTAAAGCCACCATCCTGAGCCAATAACAGCCTTGAGAAATGGCTTCAAATACTGCTACCACATTGGAGCAGATAAAAAATACCAGAATCTGCATGAAATCCTCTCAGATACATTCGCTAAGCTGGAACTATAATTATAATGATATATAAGTTGGTATATATTCTACTCTTATATGCTTATCATGGTACATATTCTACTCTTATTCTATAATAATTATCATGGTACATATTCTACTCTTATTGTCCAACTTTATATGCTTAGGCAGAGGGATTAGTGCTAGAAAGAGGAAAAGAAGCATAATATAAAAACAGAAAAAGCAACATGCAATGGAAACAGGCTACAGCCAAGAAAAGCATAGATAAATCCAACAGGGTTGTAGCTAATTCAATGCAGATATGTTACAAACTAGTATGTGGCTCGTGTGAAGTATACAAAAACCACTAATAAGTAAATTTGTGTGTACACATGCATGAGCACAAGAGAGAAAGATACCATCAAAGACTCCAAAAAGGCCAACTATTTCTCCATCAACACCATCAATCCTTGTCTCATAAAAATCTTCCATCGAAGACCTTTTCCCTGGAGAACTTGCATAGCCATAGCTGAACTTTCCATTCTGACTGTTGCCAGGAAACATGGGAAACTTGGATTTAGACTTCCTCCAAAGCAATTCAATAAATTTAGGAAAAGATGTAAACTAAATAACATACTTAAGCAACTCTAAATCTAACATTTTCAGCACTTAACATCATTCTAAAGATCTTTCCTCATAATTTCAATGCCTTAATTCATTTGAACATGTGGATTTAACAAAATTCAGATTTCCTATCATTATAAGCAGCATAACCTAAATAACGTTACAAAACCATGCCGTAAATGTTCAAATCACAAGATACAACTCTAGTGCAAATCCAGAAAAGTCCAAAATATGCATTGTCGGGATAAGGATAGTGAGGTCCTATGTAAAACAAATAACCGATTAAAAGTTTGTTCAAACCAAAATACAATCGGCAATACGACAAAATGTCATTAACCCTGGAC
Source organism: Corchorus capsularis (assembly GCA_001974805.1). Lineage (NCBI taxonomy): Eukaryota > Viridiplantae > Streptophyta > Magnoliopsida > Malvales > Malvaceae > Corchorus > Corchorus capsularis. The sequence goes on along the minus strand of AWWV01013431.1, from coordinate 29,000 downwards.
CTTAAAGAATGGAACAAACACAATTGACTTCATTTCTCCTGAGGACAATAGGGAAATGATTGCACGCATCGAAAACGACAACTTAAAGGATTTGATTAAGGTTTCTCCCACATCATGCAGTGACAAATCACTAAAAAGGAAAAGATTGCAAGAGAAAGGATCGCATGCATCGAAAACCACAAATCTTTGACTCATAACAAGCTTTGGAATAATAAAAGTCGGAAATATCCAAATTTAGAAGGTTAAGTATCACTCTATTTCATTTTCTTTTACTTTTGCTCGGTGAAACTGATAGGCAATTACACACCCTATCTGCTTGAGATGTATTACAAGATTCAAACTAAAGATGAAATCTTTGTCTAAAAGGCAATTAAACAGCAGATATATCACGAATTCCAACTATAAATTTTTTTCAGTTTTGATACAATTAAAAGTTAATCAGAATAACAGATTTTAATAAACAACAACAAGATTCAGAATAAATGTATAAAATTTGGACAAGATATGCAAATTAAAACACAAGATAAACTTGATTCATTTACAATTTGATAATAAGAAAAAGAGTAACTTGCAAGAAATCTAGATCTAACGAAAGAAAAAGAAGAAGAAAAGGAAGCAAACCTAAGGCCTCCGCCGCTGACCGGTTCACTTTCAGCATGAACTTGGCTTGAAGATTGCAAAACGGAATTCAAATATCCCATATTACTGCTTGAGCTTTCAATTTTTCCACCACTTATCGCTTGTATCCAAATCAAGAAATAACAAAAGAAGCCGTATTTGATAATAATTGATGTTTTATCTGATGATGATATTGATTGACGACAGAATTGCCTAATTTGGTAATTTTGCATGCTAAAGACCAACAACTCTACACGTTTCCAGGATCATCTTTAAAAATTTACGAAGCCATCACTCTAGACCTGCAAAGAAATTAAAAATTTCAGATCCATATTAAACCGACTCCATATGCATACAAACCTAAAATCTCAATCTCATGCAAATCATTGTTAATTAAAGCCAAAAGCAAACAAAATAGAAAAGTTAAATCAAAGATAGAAAATTAGGAGGCGAAGGAATCGAATCAAATGAAGAAAAGAGAAGTTACCTCGAGGAGAAGGGAAAGAAGAGAAATGCAATAAGAGTAAGAAAGAGAAAGAGAGAGAGGAAGCGCTTATAAGGGGTTTAAAAAAGGGAGAAAAAGACGAGACTTTCAAAGAGAGGAGACGGTTTTAGAGAGAGAAGTACTAAAAACCAGAGGCTGCTGATTCTTCTGTCTCATCATGTTTTGGATTTCAGTTTGGTTTTGGTTCGTTGAAACATGATTGAAATGAAAGCAGCTCCATTTTTAAACCAAAATTAAAATTAGCAATAATTTGAAGAAACAATAATTACATTAAAATTAGATTAATTAATAATTTGAAGAAAAAGATTAGTATGAGTATTAAAAAATAAATAAATATGGGTGCTGCCAAAAATAGGGGAGGGGGCAGGTGTTTGGCTCAAAAGCGTCGCCGTAGAGAGAGCCGAGAGGCAAGCTTAGGATACGACTAAGTCAACGAGGTCGTCCTATTAGGTGAATTGAATGAATCATACACGTGGCGCAAATGCAGAAGGAGGTTTAGAACCCTTTGTTTTATCTAAGGTCTACCGTAATTTTTCTCTTTGCACTTTATTTTTCTTTTTTCTGTTTTTCTCTTTTGCCATTTTTCCCTGTTGAATCAATGAAGTAGTTAAGCTGTTATTGAATTGTTGACTTTTAGTCGTGGGATGATTTTTCATTTTTGTTGTGTAGTAGAGTTGAATTATTACATTACATTATTAAATATAAAAAGGATTTGGAAGGAAGAATTTGTCAAGAAATTATTATTAGTATTAGTATTAGTATAGTATCAAGTTTGATAAATTAAAAAGATGATGTGATTGTTAAGAAATTTCACTCACATTACTTTGCTTCGATTCCAAACTTTTTTTTATTTTTCTAAGCACAAATGTGGGCTGATAATTAATGATCATCATCATTTGAAAATGAACCATGTTAAATATATTACTATTCTACTCTATTTTAAACAAAAATTCTAAAGACGTAAACATAATATATGTGTGTGTACTAAATTGATGTTTTGACATGTTCAATGCTTACATGTATAATTCAAATTAAAATTGAGAAAACATACATGTTTTAAAAGTTATTCAACATTCAACATTTTTATCTACCCCCTACTAGATTCACCTCGGATTAAGGTTTTTACGAGACTTTTCTTCACTTTATTCATTTGATATATATCTCTGTCAAACATTATGACATAGTAGTTCTTTTTCTTTGATGAGGTTGCAGTGCTAATTTTAATTCAATGTTTTAAGTTTTAACAAACCATTAATTAGAACCCAAGTTATCATAGTATAAAAAACTGATGTCAAACCTAGCCTCTCATATATAGTATTTACTTATTTTATTGAGTTATTGAATTCCCATTTGCCTTCGTCGATGGGAAATGTCCAATGCGAGTAAGACATGTCCTACATATGCATTAAATGACAAATTCAACCTTTGGTCCATTCCATTTCACACACACACACATATATATATATATATCTACTTGCAAATATTTATAAGCAATATTGCAATGGTTGTTTGTAGCAAAAAAAAATATTGCAATGGTTGCCAAGTGGCAATGATAATTTGATAATTCCTTTTCCTTTTCTTATCATATTTTTTTTAGATTAAATAGTAAAGCACCTAAATACCTAATCAGTCAATGAAACTTGTAAAATTGATTGAATATAATAAGAAAGAATAAAAAGGATAATTCATCTAACAGGATCGTTCGGCCCATTACTTTTGGTCAAATTGTGAATTAGTGTAGACATTGAGACCCAAAAAATCTCGGGAAATTTGTTGCTGAGGTGCTTGGACAAGGCCGATATGACGTCTAGACAAAAGCTATGAGTTTCTGGCTTCAAAGCAAGGCGGATAAACATTGAAGTCCAAACCTCTGGGGCCAACTTTACTGCTTGATTGAGAGACCGGAACCCATTTACAATTCTTGTAATATTTGCATTCTTATCCTGCAATATTAAAGCAAAGATATAAGAAACCTTTCCCAATTCTAGATTATTCACTTCGTTCCTACTCACCTCAGCTCTTTGTGATGATTAATAACTATACAAGTCTATAACAAAAATGAAGTTCCTATCTAACAAGAAATGCTAATGGTAAATTCAAAATCGTTTCAGCGAAGCAGTTATTTCTTCATCCAGTGAACTGATGATGTGTAGTGGGTGTAAATCAGCATAATAACAAAGAATTAACATGGGGTTATACATAAATCTTGAGCAGTTCTATACTCTGAGTAAACTAAGCTACTCTTAGCATGTGAGATTAAACAAGAGTTCATCACAAACCTTGGATTTAGACGTTTCCGTTGCATTACTTTTAGCATCTAGGCTACACCCCGAACCTTCATCTTGTAGAAAAACATCTGCTGCTTTAATTATATCTCTCAAGAGGAAAACTCGCACCATTAGACCCTTTTCAGATAGAATGAAAAGCAGAAGATCTTCTGTGGCAGCGACAACAGCACGTATATCAAATGACTTCCATTGAAAGGGATGCGAACCACTTTCTTCAGAGTTAGGATGCTCCTCGGACGATACAGAAGCCTGTTCTGATATTGCAGCTACCTGATACAAATGAACCACATTCATGAAGTGAATTAGGCTTGATAGTTTACTAGAATAGGACAATTGTCTTATGCATTAGCAGATACAATATCAACATAACTAAGAGAGAGAGGAGGCCTACCAAGCGCTCTAGGCGGTTCCACCTGATGGATCCATTATTACAGATGAGAAGTTCCCTTAAAATTTTTCTCATATCAGGATTTGGATCTGCCAAAAGCCTCCCGATCACAAAAGGGTATGCACTCTCAATAACTTTAAAATCAGGATCAAGAGCTTTTGCAGTTCCTTCTAGTGAGCCAAGAGCTCTTACCACCAGAGCATAGTCCGGGGGAAGAGAGAAGTTAAAATCGTACATGACATCATATAACTGGTTCATTATACTCTGAAATCCAAAGCAATAGAAAAGAAATTGTGAGTGTTAAGCTTTTACCTTTTCAAACAAGTACAGAATTTATAATAAGGAGGCAAGTGACCATAAAAGACAATGAGTCTCCCAAATACTACCATGCCAACTTTTCGAACATAAAAAGGTGTTAACACATTTAGACTCTAAAGTGGTAAACACTCAAACAAGTCTCATGGTGCAAACCAATAGATGGCATACCCCTACATCTGATGTTTCAGCATAAGAAAGTACAAAACTGGATACTTGTTTAAATTATGTACAGACAAACTGGTGGAACGATTCCATCTATATCTAGAGGTGGCACTTTCAAGTGCTTATTATGCCTACGGTGTAATCAAAAGAATCAAAGAGATAGATAGATGAACTTCAATCAGGTTGACAACTTCAAAGATAAGGTATAGCAAGCAATACCTGGAAGTCTTGAGATTGTCGAGTCCCATCCCCAAAAGATGCCTGCAATGCACCTGCAACTGCTTGTATATCAACTCCTTCAGGAAGAAATCCCAAAGAAAGAAAGTCATTTGCCAAACCCAGAGAGTCACGGTTAACAAAGTGCACAAGCTGAAAGAAGCAAGAACTTGTCAACAAAGACACACAACCTCAGACATAAAACAAGAAACGTTGCTATGAGAACCAAAATGCAAAAGGAGTGACAAGAGTAACGAGGCAAAGGCTATCTAGCTTAGATTAATAGTTAATTGTAGCATTCCAAGAATAACTATTTTACTTTATTCATTCCATTCTTTTTTCGACCCTACAAGAACAAAATAACCCTGCTCATCTTCGATGGGAAAATTTCTGTGCTCAAGAGTTGAGAGGAAAACAAGGATATTCCAGTTTAGAAAATTATTAGCTTCATGCAAACTTATGCACATTAATGTTGTTCAATGTCACATGGAATCTTAGTGTATCTAGAACAACCATATCTTGAATACAAACAGAATGTGTTTGTAGACCTATGATGAAACACATGACAAAATGTAAACCAGTGCCTATGTATTATTATCGATAGAAAATCTCTTACCACTTGAATAAGTCCTACACGGTAATGACGAGGTATATCCCCCATCATCCCAAAGTCAAAATATGCAAGGGAGCCACTACTAGTAGCAACAAGGTTTCCTGGATGTGGGTCAGCATGGAAAAATCCCACCTCAAGCAATTGTCTCAAAGAGCAGTATACTCCCTAATAGCCCATCAAGGAGGATAAAGTTAGATTATAGAAACACAGTTAGACCATGTATCAGGTGCCAAAGCAATAGCTAGTTTACAGCGGCAAGCTCAAATAAGAGGAAAATAGTGTCATCATAAATCTCATTGAAATGACATTACCTGGTCAATCAGTTCCCTTCGGTTTAAACATGCAGTCTTCAGACCAGCTTCATCTGTAAGCTTAATTCCATCTATCCATTCCATTGTAAGCACAGCTTTCCTTGTGAGGTCCCAATATATTTTTGGTACTTTTATTCCCTTTGCGTTTTTGCTTTTGATGGTATTCCCATCTTTGGCATTTTGATTAAAAGTTTGGTCATCACCTGTATTAACAAGGCATTTGTATGAATATGAGTAAACATTCAAGAGGACAAACTGCATTAAGAAATGGAATGCAACAAGTACAACAGGCCATAATCTACCCTTTTCCAGAACCAACATTTAACTCCTAAAAAATAATACAAGGCAAGAAAATTAGAACACGACAGAAAATGACACACAACAAGAATTCTAACCAATTGACTATTTCCAATATCAATTGGTAGTTTTTAAATTATAGAACTTACTAGGATAGTCACTATAAAGAGAGGCAAAGCGGACAGCATTTCTAGCCTCCAAGATGTAATCGATTTCATCAAACATGTGCCTTACCTGTTCATTTAAGAGAGACCTGAATATATCCATAAGCATGTACAATCTCATCAATGAAAAGATGATGGTACAAATGCAAGCAGTGTACAAAACCAATATGGTAATGAATAATATAAGCCGCACTAATCCAAAAGCTAAGCATATACTTCTGTAAAAATCAAATCTGAACATATATCATAACCGATGATAGAAAATGTATATAGCATTGTTGGCAAATTTGCATGTTCCAAACATGGAAGACTCACCATTTCATTTACAGCTACTAAGAGATCTTTGCGGGCTTTTGCAAATCGCTTCAATTGGCCCCCGATCATATGAAATAATAGGGCATCAAGGGTCAACATGAGTGACATACCAGGCCTCTGTACTTTGACTGCTACAAGTTCTCCAGAATGAAGGTGAGCTGCAAGACTTAAAGCAATGAAGCAACCATTCAGCTTAAATACTCTCCTAAGAAACCTAAAGAAAAGCTATATTGAAACTTCTTCTACTTTTGAAACAAGAAAATAATAAAAGAAAAGAAAGGAACAGGTACAAAATTTTCCTATATAAAAACTGTTTGTCGACCTTTATACACCTGTCCTAAAGATGCAGCTGCAATAGGCTCTGGGCTTATATCTGCAAAGATCTCTGAAACAGGAATGCCCAGTTCTGTTTCAATTGATTTTATTGCAACACGGGTGGAAAATGGGGGAATTTGATCCTGCCATTAACAGAAAAGCCTCAAATCAGAAAGAAGTTTAAGAGAAAAGATCAACATTAGTTAGTCATAAATCCCGATGAAAGGACCCATAACCAAATGCTTGTTTACCTGTAACTTAGCAAGCTCTTGGCAGTACACAGGTGGCAATATGTCTGCTCTAGTACTCAGAGCCTGCCCAAGCTGTATACTCAATGAGAGTAGAAAGTATAAGTATATACCAAACAGGATTAAAACAAATCCCAACAATCAACATGACAAACAAGATACAAGAAAGAAGTAAATGGCAAGGAAAGATAGAAAAACTTGCCTTAATATAGAAAGGCCCCAAGCGAATTAGAGTCTCACGAAACTACAATAGTTTAAAAATTGAAAGAAAGCTTAGTCAAAGGAAGGATATGATAGTCAAATCAAAACATGAGTGTGATAACATTAAATTGCTACGTCTAAATCTTCTAGTAAACAGTTTGCCAGAATGTCCCAAGCAACCAGCGATTCAGTATTCTGTAACATTGGGTGCATATGTACATCTGAAAATAACAGAACCAATTCAAAATATACAACAGAACATGCTTAAGAATGAATTCTCACAATACCTTGACAGCACGCTTTTTTATGTCTCGGAAAAAGAATTGCCAAACGGTCAACTTTAATACATGATATGAAATGATTGCTGCTCTATACACCGCCAAAAAAGGGCCAAAACGGACAAGAGAAACACTTTTTGAGCTGTGTGTTCCAACAATATGCCCAAATTCAGTTTCCAATGACTCTTTCCTCAACTTTGCGTATTCTGCAGAAGGACTCTCCCCATGCACACTGACAAAGCCCGTAGAAAAACTGGACAATAAACTTTATAGGGTAAGTGCAATAAACACTTATAGTATAGAATCTCTAGTATCAGCATCCTAACTTAGTTATTAGTACTTATTTAATACAATTCCAAACATCAAAGATAAGTGTTAACCAACAGAAATGCACTAATGACTAACCGGTAGTGTTGCAACAAGTTTGACAGATGCCAAGTATCCTGTCTTCTAGCAATTCCAGTTTCGGTCTGAGAGGCCAGAGAATGGCGCAGGATAGTTCCAAAAGGTCTGTCATGTTGTACTGAAGCAAGGAGTATTTATTAATTATTACCAAATAACATAAAAGCAAATTGCAGAGAACATTATCATTATAAATACTTATAAAATAACAATGGTGAATGTCTGCCTATGTTTCCATAAGAAAAAAAAATGACCCAAACCAAATAGTATTAGATTAGACTAGTGGGAAGTTCTAGACATGCCCAATTCCGTGCTGTAAGAAAAAGCCTCACAATCTTAAGTAATTATAGCAATTGCAATTGCAACTGCAAATCAAAGTCTTTTAACTAAAATTGAGATTATAAATGGATGAGAAGGGTACCGGTGGAGAGCAATGAAAGATGGCGGTGACGTTTGAGAGTGGCGAAGACATTCCTCATTGGGCGAATCATACAAAAACGAAGGAGTTCACTCGTCCATCTGAGAGGTGAAATTTATGCAGACAATTCGTTTGTGAAAATGCGTCTTTGAACCAACCTTCTGATCGGAAGCGGCTTCACAAGCTGCGACACAGCATTTGCTTCCGACTGCGGAAATTTTGCCACGTTATATGTCTACATGGCGCATTAACCATACCCCAAACCGCCTCTCTCAAGCTCGAGACACACTCTCTCTATCTCGTCAAGTAAGACGATACTTTTTTTCCTTTAACGGCCACGTATGTAAGCCTTGGGCTGTGAAACCGGCCCAGCTTCTATAATGGATTATTTTAGAAGTATATATTTGGTGGTTTAGCACAGTGACAATGAGGCCCAACCAACCAATGATTACAATTGTATTCTTTTGTGGGAGAGAAAAACTTATTACTATTACATTTATTTTATTTAGGTGAAATTACATATATTATGTTTATATTGTTTGTAACAAATATAAATTATATTTAATTTAATATGCTATTTTACATTATTTTTAATCATTTTATTTATTACATTAATTTTGTGTGTATGTGTTTTATGCTAAAAGCTAGTATATGAAATGGAAGCATGCCTTCTTTTTTTTTTTTTTTAAAGGCGGAATGGAAGCATGCCTTATCATATTTGTAAGCTATTGATTAAGAGACAAGGCAAGAACTTATTGCATATATATTGTAAACTACAAAAAATACTGTCTTATCATATTTCATTTAGCTTAGAATTTGCATCAAGAAAACTAATTTCAACAAAGCATGTCTCTCATGCTAATATCAACATCACTTAATTTATTATTGTTAATTAATAAACCTTTATCACAATCCCATTCCACCTATAAATATTGAATTACTGCATCCATTATAGTAGAAGGTGAAATTTTGGAAAATAATTAATAAAAAAAAATCCTTTTTAGAAAAGAGCTTTTTTCATTGTTTATTTTCCTAAAATAGAAAAAGATTATATAAATAAGTAGTACTAACATTTTACTTATATACTGTCTGTATTTCAGAGGGAAAAGAAAAAATATCTAGTAGCGTACGAGAAATCTGTTGTAACCTTGTAGGCCAGTTCCAAAAAGCTGTAATCGGGCCTGATCAAATCGAAGGAACCTAGGCAATAGCAATTACCAATTAGCAAGTTACCCAACCAAACCACCCGATCAACTGAACCGATTCTGATTAGTTCGGTCATTTCGAGTTTCTTACTATATATATTATTTATAATTGGGCTCATCGCCAGCGCTACCTAAATTCGAAAACCCTGGCGTTAGGGCTTATCAGAAAGATTCTCCCTTTAAACTTTCCGGTCTCATCTATTTCAGTTTCAGCAACTAAAATGGCCAGGGAAGCTCAATCTTTGCGGCCATGGTTTCTGGATTTGGTTCCCTTAATGGTTGTTCTCTTGATAGCTGCTCATGTCTTCGCTTTGGCAAGTCCTTCACTCTTCCTTTTTTTTTTTTTTTTGAGTTTTTTTCTTGCGAATTGTTAGTTTTTTACTTCATCCCATATTAGATTTCTGATTTATCGTTTTACTTGTTTTAGGTTTACTGGATTTTCAGACTTGCTACCGACAGGCAGCCCCTAAGAAGAAAGGCGCACTAATCTACATTACATTGGAAATTTTAAAATTACTAGGTTAGTGAATCTATTTCCTTTTTTTTTTGGAGATCTTCTCCTCTGTGCTTCCATATCTGGAGAAATGTTAGTGAAAATCAAAATAGATTCTTTTGAACCTTCAACATACAAATGTTTAAGCTTTCTTACCTGGCTGTCTTTAATTTCAACAGGTCTTGATATATTTATACATAAAACATAGATTTTGCTGATTTTAGTTTAAGACTATTAGATCCCCCCACCCTGACATTTTTCCTTTATGGTCTATGTTCTTGGTTGAGAAATTATAACTGGTAATCATGCTATCACTACTTTCTTAGAAGAAAAATATTATGTATTGGATATTTTGATGATTTGGCTCATAATTTCTTTAAAACTGTGGTCATAAGTCTTGAATTGTTTTGATTCAGAAGTTAGTACTTGGATGCAAAATTCTTCTAGGTGATATTTATGATCTGGTATTGTCTTAATGCCCTTGCCTAAATGGCTAGAACGTCTAGGTGTTTTTAGGTTGAGCACCAATACAGTGTCTTTAGCATTTGCCCGAAATGCTAATGGGTATCCTTTTGTAATGGCCTGGTTAAATGGCAAAATCACCCAAGAATGTCTAATGATTTAGCGTTTATTCTTGATGGTTACTATTTTTTCACCAAGAATACTATTGACTACAAGCTTTAGCTTAGCATAATTGGAAACAATTTAGTTTATTGTTTGGAAAACTAAAACTTGAGGTCTGCCAAATTTGATTTCTTAGTTTTACACTAATGATGACCTTTTCCAACGAAAGCTAACCACTAGATCTATGATGACTTGAGTGATGTTGGTTTAAGACTCAAAATATCTTAATAGCATTGATTTGCAAGTAAAAAGGGAATGCAGAACAGGGGAACATATTGGTTCAAAATGTTAGGAACTGATCATAATGGGGACTAGCATATACATGCAATCCCCATTCGAGAGCGTAAGAATTTATAAAGGAGTGACCTTTTTATTCTTAATTGGGTCCATTGCAGTCTGCAGATATGGATCTATATCCATATTTTTGTTTAGATTCTAAATTACTGTACTGCCTTCTTTCCTTAAGTTAGCAATAGCTCTCCAATTAGCTTGTTTCCTGCATTTTCTAGTTGTGGGTGTTCTATATCTGCTTCTACCTTTCTGGTTAACCTTCCTATGCATTTACATCAAGTACATATCTTTCCTATACTAATGCAACCATCAATTGAAGCAAGTTCGGTAAGTCAAAATGTTGCTTAGATATTTTCTAGTTAGCCTTTCCAACATGATAAGCAGTTTCAATTGCATTTCATATGATTTGCTATTATAACATGATATAGCCTTTCTGGTTTGTGTGAGATTTTAGTCTCCCTCTATTTCTATTTTCAACAAACCAAACTGTGTCCTTTTCTTTTGCAGGAGTTTCTTAATGCTGGATTCAATTCTATGTAGAGGCAGAGATATATAAAAGTTTATAAGAAGTTTTTTGAATCTATCATGTACCTGATACTTTTCTGAGCATAGATTTATTGCACGTTCAATGTTTGTACATTGTTGTTCTGGTGTTTCTTGACTTTTGCCTTTATGCTTACCCACTTGAGTTGGATTCTCTTTGCTATTATGAAAGATGTCAGTATGTATGTGGTCACTGGTGTTCATGTTCTTTCTTTTAGCCAAGGGACACGGCTGTTGCCTTGTTGGGTTTCTGACTTTTCTTATATGGCAATAGATGTCAAGCAACATGATTACTTAAATCTTATCGTGGTTTAATGTTACAATTAAATTATTACACTCGTCATAAATCTGTATTTTAATGGATTACATTACATCAGCTGTTATGTTTTAAGTTTTTTGGCTACTCCATGCGCAATATGTGCTTGTATTTTTGGTCTTGCACCGTCATAATACTCCCACCGGCCTGTAGGTAATCATCAATCAATGCGTGGACACTCTTGATTTACATTGTAGATTTGTAGTACTAGCTGTAGTTTTTGTTATCTGACGCAATTAGACAACTTAAATTGTGATTAATTTGCTGATGATGCAGCTTTTAGTGACAGAAGCTGGTTTTAATTGGTCAAAATCTTCATTAGCATTATTGTTATCCGACTTTTCTAGGAGGAAAAAATATATAACTCTTCCTTGTTCGGTTTAGAACTCGTATTGCAAATGTTCTTGCAGTGGTTCATCTTATTACTATACAGTTTAAACTTTTAACCAAATCAATTAAAATGAATTGATTGACATGAGAGAAGTCAGAAAACCAATAAAATCTAAGCTTATGTCTGCAGTTTACCAAAAAGGGAGAAAAGAGTCTGATGTAGGATTCCCCAAGAGAATGTTTTCGTGTTCCCTTGATTTCGAAATCAGTCGCTGTCGAAGGACCAGCAAGCAAGTTTGGTGCAGGAATCTTGGTGTGGAAAAGATTCTTTCTTCGAACAATGATAATCAAAATTAACTTCCTCTGTTTCTTCATTTTTCCCGGCCACCTCCTTCCCAGGAATGAAAGTTTGAAACCACGACTGTCTATAGGGGGAAGGCCGGCCCAGCCCTCCGAACCAATGCCTCCACTCAAGGAACTTTTTTGGCATCATGCTATATACTTTCTTCTCTCGACCCTCCCAATGCTAACATTATTATCTTTCCTATATACGATGTTTACATAATTCTCGACATTATGTAAATATATAAATGAAAAAAAAAAAGTCTTATAAGTAACCTGGGTATCTCATATTAAATCCCGACTAATTTGGAGACGAGATGTGTTAAACTCCATAATGATTTCAACATCTATTAAACTTGAGAACTTGAGGGATATCAAATTCCTCTCACTCAACCTAACAATTATCGATAGTGGTAATATCTTTTTTAATCGGTGAATAAATTGAATTAATTCAAAATGTTACCATTATTTATTATATAAATATATATATATAAGATTTTAACATAAGTTCGTGTGCAAATTGGCACCTTGAATACCAAAATGGCAAAAAGAGAGGGAAAACTAGAAAAGAATAAAAAAAGTAATTAAGGCAGCATGGCATCCCATTTACAATTAGAAAGAAACAAATGAAAAGCCATTGTTATCATAATGTCTGGAGTATTTATTATAATTTATTACTATATGCCGATAAATTTATGTTCATTAATCCCCGGATTTGAACCTTATGTGGGTGAGCAATTACTATAATAAAGATAAAAGTGATTAATAAGTGATGTTAAAAAAAATCAAATCCTTCGGCCAAAAAATAAAATCAAATCCAACTAGCTAGCTATATCATGAACTCGTGCAAATGGCTAATAATGTTGGTAATTAACATCGTTTATTTTCTTTTTCCTGCAAAATAATCACAAATTAGAGAATCCACCTTTATTTGGTTGATATATTGACAGATATGAGTTGTGTGGACACATGATGCCAGGTGTCGTGAGAGACAAAGGCTGATAAAATGCGTTTGCGTCCGGTTCGCCTGACCAAATCACTTCTTTTGCTATCATCATCAATGTCTTTAAGATGTCATTATTTCCCCACGTGTCTCTATCTCGAAGTCAACAACATTACAACACCGTCTCCCATCCCGGCCATCCTCATCCCCCCATCGTTTCTTTCCACTTCCCTTTCATATTTCTCAATTCTCATTCCTTCTTTTCTTTTTTGGTACATAATTCTCATTCCTTCTTAATCCCTTTCCTTCTTGAAATTTACCTATTTGTCATTATACATCTTTTTTAAGGGTACAAATGAAATCTCAATGAAATTGAACAATTCTCTTTATGAGACATCATTTACCTAAAACTACAAGTTGATCTAAGGCAATGCTTGTGCTGATGCTCTTGCTAGACATGGTAGCAATTTAAGTTGTACTAATTTTGAGGAGGCTTTTGTATGCTTTAATTCCCCTCCTCCTTTTGTTGTAAACAATTTGCTGCTGGATGCAGCTCGACATGTTATTTATCGCTCTAAGAGTTAAATTTTAATATAATGCACCCTTTATTGATCAAAAAACAAGTTAATCTTACAGTACGGATGTTATTTGTTTGTTATTATTTTTTATTCTTATTAAATACATTAACATGTGAATGATTAATTGGTTATAATCTTTACCTCAGGTCCTCAATAGAAATTAAAGTAAAAGTTTGATTTCGTAAGTACTATGTTATTTTAACTTTCCAAATCCGTTCCAAAAAATAAAAACTTTCCAAATCCTTAATTTTAAAGAATTTAGTCATGAACTAGTAAAATTATGGGATTGAATTATATCCAAGTAGTTGATAGATAAGAGAATGATTTTTTTTAAAGATACTTCTTAAATAAATAGATCAAATGTTTATGGTCCTTGGGAATGAGATCCCTAGATTGTCAGATAATCAAATGTTATACATAACATCAGGCAAGTTGGAAAATAAAACAAAAAGTGCCAAAAAACCATGTCCCCTGTTGGCAAGAGCATTGGCTGCTTTATTACTCTCTCTATAGCAATGAGATATCTTCACGTTACTAACAGTCTGCATCGATTTCCTGCAATCAAAAATCATATTACACAATGGATGTAAATCGATGTCAGCATCCTCAAGAAGGCATATATCAGGTGAGCATCAATTGTAATTTCAAAGTTATTAATTCCTCTAGATGCAGCAACCATAAGTCCATCTCTAAGAACTCAAAACTCAGCCTGCAAATTAGGAGTTAACGCAATTTTTCAAGAGTAACCCACAATTCCATCCTCATTTTCATTTTTGATAATCCCCCAGTAGCAACCCACAAGACCCATCGATAAGTCATTAGAGTTTAACTTAAACTAGCCAACCTTGAGAGGGGAGTCCAGTGAACATTCTTAATAGTTCTGTTGACAATTTTGGGACAAGAGAATGATTTGGAATGAACCATATAGATATTAAGAAAAGTTTTCCTTAATTATGTATGATACATAAAATCACATGATTAATGGTTTTAATTTGGTTAAGTAAGCGATTATATCAAGAATGACAACAATATTAAGACGAAGGCCTTGTATACATTTAATCACTTGGTTTGGCAAAATTTAGAAGCATGAAGCATATACCAAAGATAAGGCCAAAAAAAGATACGAATATCAACCAAGAAGGAGATGTTCTTGACTCAAAATCTCACCCGTGTATCTCTATTAAATCTAGCTTAGCATGGTTACTTCCTTTTATTCACCAAAAAGAAAATGAAATTTTGGGGAAAAAAATTGGGTGCAAATAGTAGTAATTCACTAATTTGGAAAATCCATTATTGTTAATTAATATAGGATTAAAAAAAAGTCAAGGTGCCTTGAAATCTTTAACACACAAAGGCCAAAATTAAGGCTGTCATTTCCATTATTAAACTTTCCCAATTACAAAACCAAAAAGGATTAAGAAGTCGGAACGCTTAGGATTTAGGTGTCCCGCAATAAAGTGGCTCTCTCGTAGTTTCGTGGAAAGCCAGGGGCACCTTTACTCCGACCTTGTTTTTCTTTAATCACAAAAAAAATACTCCCGTCGCCTGCCCTCCTCCTCCTCCTCCACTCTTCTCACTCTACAAAAGTAACGAAACTTAACCCCACCAAACTTCTCCATCTGTTTTTCTCTTCAAAATACTGGAAACGAGGCGAAAATTGAAGTAAGAAAATAAAATCATGTGTTCAACTAAGCAAAAACATCGGGGCTCCGCCTCGGGATCCGCCAGCAAAGAGTCCAGATCCGGTTCAACAGCTACCACTACATCAAGCCCCGATTGGATCGCCGACTCAATCAACGGTGGATCCTTGAAACAGGTTGAACTTGATAAGGGAACCAACGGTTGGGCTTCACCCCCTGGTGATCTCTTCTCTCTCCGTTCTGCGAACTACCTGACTAAACGACAAAAATCCCCCGCCGGTGACTACCTACTCGCGCCCCTCGGTATGGATTGGCTCAAGTCCACTTCCAAGCTCGACAACGTACTCGCCCGTCCCGACAACCGTGTTTCTAACGCGCTCAAGATTGCTCAATCCCAAGGCAAATCCATGAAAAGCTTCATTTTCGCCTTTAATATCCAGGTCCCTGGTAAAGATCAGTATAGCGCTGTTTTCTATTTCGGCACGGAGGATCCTATCCCTCCCGGCTCGTTACTTTACCGGTTCATCAACGGCGACGATGCCTTCCGGAACCAACGGTTCAAGATCGTCAACCGGATTGTCAAAGGACCGTGGCTGGTCCAAAAAGCGGTGGGCAATTACGCGGCTTGCTTGTTAGGTAAAGCTTTAACGTGTAACTATCATAGAGGACCTAATTATTTGGAAATTGACGTGGATATCGCGAGCTCAAAAATTGCCACCGCGATTTTACACCTGGCATTGGGTTACGTGACGAAGGTAACGATCGATATGGGATTTGTGGTGGAAGCGCAGACGGAGAATGAGTTGCCGGAGAAATTGATTGGTGCGGTTAGGGTTTGCCAGATGGAGATGTCTTCAGCCACTGTGATAGACGAGCACACGCCACTGACTCAAACAGCGGCGGCGCGTGGAATGGGTTGTTCAAAGGTTAATCACCATAAATCCAGTAGTGAAGAAGAAGATGATGATAACGAAAAATGATGTAAGGGAGGTTAATCTTAAGAAACATTTTCTCTTAATTTTATATTTAAATCATTTTTCTTTTCTTTTTTTTACTTTGTGAATTCGAACCCCCTTTTGTGGAGGGGAGTGATGGGTGTAGATAATAAAATGGATAACAAATAACAATGTGCTCCGTTTCTTTTCAATTCTTTAATTTGTCATTAGCGTTTCTTTTCTTTTTGGCTTTTCTTTTTCCAGTTAATGAGTCGAATGGGGAAGAGAGAAGAGGCCGAAAGTAAAAGGATTTTTGTGTTGTATAATGAAAAGGATGTTTAGGGTTGATAGTTGCTTTTTGGGTACTTTGCTTTTTGTAGCGTGGCGGAGGAGAGTTGATATTTTGCTTAGCTTGGTTAGGTTGGCCAGGGACGGTGGGGATGGGTGGTGGGTCTCTCTGCTTTTGTCAATTCCGCCTACTGTTTAGATTTTGTTTGGTACAACATTTGTCAGTAAAAGTTGGATTAGGAGTTCGGACGGTGGCTCTGCCGGCACTTCCTGCCAAAGATTAGCAAAAAAAAAAAAAAAAGAAGATTAAAACAGACCAATAATTTCTCCATTATTATCTTACTTGACTTCCAGGTATGATTCTTATAACTGACAAATAATTGGTATCAGAATATCAGATTTTTAATCTTATACACCCATTATGATTTTGGTAAATAAGTGCAAATTTAGTAAAGCCGTTGATTTCCATTAAATTTGCATTTTAATCTTTTAAAGAAACATTTTCTCCATTTGTTTTTATAACATTACAATAATGTTCCTTTTCCTTTAAGGTTGAAATTGTGTATAATAATACTATTACATTTTTGTTTGATTTAAATAAAAATCAAGAGAGGAAAGTCACCATCTCACGGCTTAATAATTAGAGTGTATTTGTTTGAACGTTGCATCTAAATTTTCTATCTAGCTAATTGTTTTATGATTTTTTTTTTTCAGTAATAGTTTTATGATTTCAAGAATATAAAACTCAACTCAACTCCCTCTTTAAATATACAGAAAAATTCTAGTTGAATACAATTTTTGACTGTCGGCATTTGTTGCCCTCATGAATCGAGGCAGACGAAGAGGAAAAACTTTAGTAAGTAGTATTTGTTTATCTTTTCTTGTCTTTAATTACCTCATGTAATTGCAAAAGATTCTTCAATTTTTGGGTCACAAAAAGAATTGTGAAAGATTCTACTGCAGCTAGTAGTATTTGTTATCCCGGGAATTTTGCTGTTACATCAAACACATGGTGACTACAATATTATAAAGGGAGGGAGCAGTTGCCTTCTGGATCGCCAATATTGTTAATACCTACCTCACTCGAAACAATTAATCATGAAAGTTAGCTTTGGATTATTCTTAATAATTATTGGAGGTATAAGTCATAAGGTGCTTTTTTTTGTTGTTCATGCTTTGCTAGCTAGATTTTAAATAAAGAAGAATAGAACAATTAATCAGAGCTTTGCCAGCTTCTCCTACATTTCCTTGAGATTCTCGCTAATGCCTTGAATAAAATGAATTTAAGAAAAAAAAAAAAAATGATGCCCATTTATACACAAATGAGTGTTTACTCAAAGAAGACTCAAAGAAGAGTCAATAAAGATTTTGGGGCGCACTTAATTTTGTTTCATGACTTGTTTATACGAATCTATTTTGTTGTTGGATGACCTTTTTCTTTTCCTTTATCACTTTTAGCAAATCGTGATGGAGAAGAAGAAAGGAACAAACTTTTAGCCTTAAGGTACGGGCGTACAGCCAGCAAATTTGCGTAATTTAGATTAATTAAAAGGGTTTTTTTGCTATTCATGAATGGATATTGAAATGGATTACACAATAGGAGGTAGTCCTCTCCTTTCCTATAATCCCACTGTGCCCATCCCAGATTTCGAACCCGGGATCTCCCAGAAGAAGCCCCAAGCTCTTAAACCCTGGGTGTCCGCTCGGAGACATTAATTAAAAGGGTTGAATATTGGTAATTAATTACTACTACTTTTTGTTGTTCTTGGGACGGAATGTTATAATCATAGTAAGCATTTCTTTCTTTGATTTTTCCTTGATTATGATAAACCCAAATCCATTTTCCAAACATAATTATGGTATCCTTTTTAAATCTGGAATCATGGGCTGTCACAAAGTTTACTCCAACAACTTAACGTGGAAAACTAGACAAATTCATGGAATATTTGGGATATATAGCTGTAGCTTTTTTCGATTGGGTTAAATGTTTCTCTTGATTTTGGTTTAAGAATAAAGGTTATAGTATAATTAGTGGGGATAATTAGTTTTCTTTAAATCAATCTCAATCATGTGCCGAGTGCTCACTTTTGTAGTATTTCTCCAATGGTGATCATTTATTATTGAAAACGTAATGTTTTAAGGATTTTGTGTGTTTGAGTCACGAGTCTCTCTATCTCTTAGCTGTTTTGTTTTGATATTAGTGAAAATTATATGTATTGCTCTGTGATGTGCGGCAGCAGGAAAGCCAGATTTTGGGAAGCAACGGATCGATGTTTCTGAAAAATGAAGAAAAGTGTGGTAATGCATTATTTTATGATCTACTTGCATCAAAAGAATCCAGTAGAGTACAGTTGGAGTATGGGTAGCAACTAGCAAGAGCTGTCTTCTCAATTCTCATCAACTTGTTTGATTTGAGAAAAACAACCAGACAACTGTTTTGGATTATGCTCTTTCATTTCTCGTCTCGATGAGGGCATGATGGCCATCCATATTTAGTGTTGGGTTGGGCCTATTATTTGGCTCTATGAATTCTAACTAACTACACTAAGACTTAGTTGATGGGCTTTTCTACCTTTCTTTTCATTGTAACTTAAGCTCAAATGAAACCCAAAATAGGAAGAGACCCCATTTGTTGTGCAGAGAATTTTTAGTCTCCTTCAAATCCTTCCTTTTATGGTGCTTGTTGTGGTCAAAATATGCCACAACGTTGATCTGGGAAGGTCGTGTTTCGAACTCTGATACCTAGAGGTTGAAGAACCTGCAAGAGAAGAACAGTTTTGGAGTGCGGGGGTGAGAGACCCCTCATTAGCACTCCGATGCTTAAGTCAGTGACGTTCTCAAGTAGATTAAGGAATCTAGAGAGGGTATTCTTCTTTAGGTATAGAGTTTGGAGTTTTCAATATGGATAAACGGTGAGAAGGTACTCTGTATTTATAGGCATAGAGAATGCCATGTCATCAATTCCCGTACCCGGGTCGGGTCCGCAAATATCGGATCTGCTGTCTGTAGATGCTGAGTCATCAGTCAAAGAGTCAAACCTGGTTGTTTGGTCAGAAGTCAACCAACAGGTACTGCGGAGTGCTACTGGGGCGACATTCGTCGCTCCTAGCTAAATATATACTCAACAGTGCTGCTTCTAGTTATTCCAAGTCCAGAAAGTAGTTAATAAAATTGTTCACGATCAGGCACAAAACTTAGAGTATATTTATGTTTTTGGATAGTTAACATTTAACAGTTTACTTTCTCATAATATAATTTCATAATTTGGAGACCTGACACATTGCTTGATTTCAACCTTAACCACTTGATTTGGACTAATAAAGCTCTAAACTCAACCATTAATAAATTGCAGGGAGGGAAATCAAAATCAACTTTAAACAATATATAGCAATTAACTTGATTTTCCTAAAGAAAATTAAAATGGGTTAGGGTGATAGGGTCCATATATAAGGAGGTCGTCGGTCGTCCCCCCGTTTTTTATACTTTGAGAGACCAAAGGCATGAGAGTGAGAGACTTGGTCCTAGGTCGTCCAATTTACTCGTCTTTTCGCTTCCTCCACATTCCTAATTTCCACAATATAGATAAGATGCGTTTGGAGTTCCATTTTGTTGTAACTTGTGGCTTCCTAAAGCATGTGGAACATTCAAGACAGTTTCCTACGTAGCGATCACAATTACAAGATTAATCACTAGAATTTCGTTTTAGTCAATAGTGTTTTGATTCATTCGATTGGGAATCAACCAGAATCTCTCGATGATGAATGTTTGATTCACAAGTGAGAGACCTGGTCAAGGGAAACATCATCGCTCTCATGATTGTATATTAGTATTCAAGTAGCCAAAAATTGAGCTAAAACAAGAATTCAATTCGATTAAACTCATAATAATCCGCCCGTAATTGTTACGAAACAGAGACCAAGACTAGTCTTAATCGAGAGATGACTAGCGTTTTTGCTAATGCAGAAGACTACTCATTTATATTATTTGACCTCGGAGAGAGACTTGGGTGTATCTATATTCCATGAATAGGAAAAAAGAAAACAAGTTGCAATTAGTTGCGTCTATAAATAGTTGTTCAATGGAAGAATAAAATTATAGACCCAAAATATAACCACTTGGTCAGCATCGATGGCCAATATTGCCTATTTTTTCTTCTGCTATATCCTGTTATGCTCTTTGCATGCCAATAAGCTACTAGTATTAGTTAATGGTGCCAGGGTGGCCAAAAACGCCCCAAATTGCTCAGGTTATATTCAATTTCTAACTTATTTTCTTTTCCATCTAGACGAAGTTTCTGGTTTTATGTCTTCAATATTCAAAGATAAAGATTACATTAACATTACTCCATCTTTTCAGGCACCTGCGCACCATCTAGCCAGAAGAAATCATCCGCCAATGTATTTCTCCAAGACGAACTCAGGGTTACAGGTATCGGAAATGGGGCCAAGGACTCCATTTTGTACCAATCGATGAGTGCAGGGCTTTACACCGTTACAGTTGGTTTTGGGTCCCCTGTAAAAAATTATAAACTGATTTTAGACACGGGCAGTTCCATAACTTGGGTACGCTGCCCGAAAAAACCGAATAATTCTTCTCTCCTCTACTATTATCCTTCTAATTCCTCATCATCTGTCACCTGCAAGCCTAATCTGAAATACCTTGACAAATCTTCGTGCCAAGGATCATTTGTCCATGATACAATTACCATAAATTCGTTTTCGTTTCCTAAATTTTCTTTTCTTTGCGCCCAAAAGGTGAAGGGCTTTAGTCAAGAGGATCATGGGATACTAGGGTTAGGACAGGGAGACAGAAGTGACGAATCTGGTAACTGTTCTTTTCTGTCCCAAACGACAAGTAATGTTGGAAAGGTTTTTTGTCATTGTCTTCCCATGACGGGAAACTCAGCATCCCTGTATTTTGGTAAGGAAGCTCTTGATAAGTGTAATTCTGCTACTAATTACACACCGCTTAGAAGTTTTCCTAACCCTTATTATCATGTAAGTCTTACTGCCATAACAATAGGCACAAGAAGATTGGAAATTTCTTCAAGTACCATAATAGATTCAGGAACTGTCATAAGCCGTCTGCCTTCGTCGGTCTATCTAGCGCTTCGATCGGAATTCAAAACTTTGATGTCGGAATACCCTTCTGCTCCATCTCCTGATAAAACACTTGATACGTGCTATAACCTGCAGGGGATTGATCATGATTTCCCAAAACCAAGTATGGTGTTACACTTAGAAAATTTGGACGTAAATTTGGACCATACGACCATTTTTTGGATGGAAAAAGACCTGAGTCAAGTTTGCTTGGCATTTGCTAAAAAACAGGAGGGAGACCCCACAATCATTGGTAATCATCAACTGCAGAACCTGAACGTTCTCTATGATATCCAAAACCAGAGGATTGGAATTGGCCCTGGTAATTGCTAATGATCAGACCCAATGTTTCAAACAGGAATATGGGAATCTGAGGTGATATGAATGAAAATAAGGTCCATTTCTTTTGAAGTTTTGTTTTATTAAATGTATGTATGAATCCTGATGATGAAATGACATGTAATAGCACTCACTGAGCATGCAAATGCTTTGGTGGAATCAGTCTTGTAATTTCTTGAATGAATCAATAAAAATTTTCACCTATTCCTAGAGGAGACTTGCTTTTTGTTGAGTCAACCTTTGGGCATGGTAATTGGTTTTGTTGAGTCAACTTTGCTTCACTCAAGTAAATTATATTTAGATTTGACTTATTAACCTTTTTACCCTGAATTATTGTGTCAAGGATGTTGCTTTGAACTTCAAATCAAGATATTTTATCTATGAACTTTCAAAATCAGCACATTTTGCCTTCTAACTTTCAAAATTAAGACATTTTATACCTAAAAGAGGGAGCAAATTGTCCAGAATTCGGACAATTCATGGGACAAATTGTTTCAATTTTAGTCTAGGTGGCAAATTGTCCTTAACCCCATAGTTCAGGAGCAAAAAGACTAATAAGCAATTTAGATTTAAGGGTAATCATCAAGTAGAACTCAAAAGATTCATCAATGGCGAATCTTTGATTTTCAAATGTAAACCTTCTTAGATTTATTTTCAACCTTCACACTGATCTTTGATAACTTATTTAGAAGACTCAATTAAACTCTTCTGGCATAATTATCACAGTCCTAATTAGCTACAACCATCAGCTGCAAAACCAACCCTTCCTTGAACGTCATCATAAACTACTTCATATGTCTTTTGCTGAACATTTCCAAAAATCGCCACATCACGAGCATCCTTATTTGCGGCGAAGGCCAGACATGCCTGCGATATATTCCTCATATAGAAAATCCCACTGAAATCGATGTACACCTCAACACCGCCATTAAAGACTATCCCGACAGCAGGTGTTGTAATAACAGACAAATTACTAAAATCATAGCATGTGTCAAGAATTGAAAGAGCCGGTGCCCTTGGATAGCTTGTCATCCATTTCTGAAATGACGATTTGAGTTGAGCATAGGCTGTTGGAGGGAGGCGTGTAATTACAGTTCCGGAGTCAATAATGGCACCGGCAGTCGTAAAAACTGAGCTTTTAATAGGTACCCTTTTGCCGGCGACATTTATTCCGATAATGTCAAGGCCGTAAAAAGGTGTTTTCTGGAATGATTTTGACATGGGTGTGAATTGGATTGATTTTGGGAGTCTGCTTTTACCAAAGCTAAGATATCCAACTGAGCTATCATCTGATGGTAAACAATGGGAAAATATTTTGTTATATTTCTTAGCAGTTTGTGATACAAAGGAAAAATTGCCTCGTCCAAGTCCTATGAGCCCAGCTACACGGTTGCCAGTCAGAAATCTGTCCCGTTGGCCGCAGCCAAAAAGGTAGCCGGGGAACACATCTGAACGTGTGATGGTTAACTTTTCTTTAGCTAAATAGCCTATTGAATATGACGAATCACCATAAGAGATACCATAGAGACATGTTGAGGAAGAGCAACCCTGTTGCATACCTACATTAACATAAAATAGCAATATTAACAATTATTTTTGGCTAAATGTCCAAATTCCTCCTGAATTTGCACAAATAGGATAATTTTTCACCTAAACTTTTTTTCTTGCTTGATTGCATCCTGACGTTGCGAAAGAGTACATATGCCCCCATGCCGTCGACAAAATCGTTATCTACCAACTGTTATCTTACAAAAGTGAAAGCATGAGATAACGGTTTTGTTAACGAGAGACGTATTTATCCTCTTTTTTGTAACTTTGAGGTGCAATCATGCAAGAAAAAAAGTTTAGGGAGTAATTATTCATTTTTGTGCAAATTCAGAGGGAATTTGGGCATTAAGACATTTTTTTTAATGGTATGTATAAGTCAAAATTTTAACATGTTGAGGAAGAGCAACCCTGCTGCATGGCATGCCTATATTATTAACATAAGATAGCAATATTAACAAATATTAGCAATATTAAATTGCGATAACTTGTCTCCTGAATTTTTAAATTCAGGGTAATTTGTCCCCTAAACTTTACAAATTAAGGACAATTTATCCCTGATATAGGGTAAATTCTCCTGAATTTTGAAAGTTTAGGGGACAAATTGTCTCGATTATAGTTTAAAATAGCAACATTAACAACTATTTTATGGAATGTATAAGGGTTTATTTAGCATTTATTTCCCTGAACTATAATGCCAAGGACATTTTGTCCCATTAACTTCAAATCGCCATAACTTGTCTGCTGAATTTTCAAATTCAGGTCAATTTGCCCCATAAACCTTCAAAATTGAGGACAATTTATCCCTTGATGTAGGGGGTAAATTATATTGAATTTTGAAAATTCATGGGACAAATTGTCTGATTATACTTGAAATGTCATAGCATCCTTAGCCCCATAATTTATGGGGCAAAAAGGCTAATAAGCTAATGTATAAGTCAAAATTTCATGAATTTCTATTTCTTTATACTTTACCTTCATCAGAAACTTGATTGCATGTTTGTGCGCGACAGGAAATATTGGAATATGATTTCGATTTTGATGGGTTGAATATTGGTTCCACTTGGTCATGGCAAAATCCTGCGCATGGTTCGCACTGAGTCCAAGTGAAATGACTGCCGGTGTCAAATATGAGAGCATATTTTTTCAACGGCGTGCCAAACCTGACGGTGACAAGGTAGTTTCCGGTTCCGACCGCGATCCCTTTCTTGGTTGGGAGTGTAATAGAGTCTATCTCCTCCATGGGATTCATGGAAAGCCTGGAATGGATTGAATCGACCCTTGATTGATCTTGCCTTAGAATTTCTTCATGAGATGGTGTATTTGCTCTGTTTTGGTTCGATTGAAAGCAGGGGCCATGCTTGTGTACTACTTCTAGAGATGACTTTCGGTTGTTGATAGTAATAGCTGAAATTTGCATACAAAAACATGTTCAATTAGAAACATTTGACCTTTCTTCGAACTTTTTATACACGGAAACTAACTATTATTATACCTTTGGTAGATTTTTTGCATTCGGTTGATGAAAGCAGAGAACTTATTTGAACAATATGACTATGACGAAGTTCCTCTGTTTTCAGAGTTCCCATTGTTTCTTGATAGCCATAGCTATTTTTTGAGGAGTGTAGAAGCAAGACAAATATGAGAGAAGTAGAAACAAGGAATGAAAATAAGTTTGAGAAAATGGAAGTAGCCATAGACTAAAACCTCTGTTTTTGATTAATGTTTTTCACAATTGGAAATACTTACTACTTCTTCATCCTTATATAGACTGTTCTAAGTCTTTGGTTGCTACCTTTTTTGAATTTTAACGATATCGTGCTCATTGTCATCGATCAAAAATGGAAAAAATTTAAGATAGTGGAAGCACAAGTTCCACTTGCAACCAAAGTGGAAAGATAATCATTAAACCCATTTCCATTACTGCGAATTGGTTTTAGAGGACCGGCAAATCTTTGGCTGTTTTCCCCCTGTCTATAAATTTATATATAAAAAAAAAATTCAAACGTTTCAATAAAAAATCATGTCTCCCTATATTTATCGCTATCTGATATGCAAATCTAATTTGCATATCAGATAGTAAAAATCCTTATGGTTTTCCATGTGCTTTGCATTGTATATTAACAAAAGTCAAATACCACAGTTTACTTTAGGACGTCTAAAGAACGTCATTGGAAAGTTCATGAAAATGTCCTGTCAAGAGAACATAAAGGAATATACTTTAACTTCTTACCAAAAAAAAGGAATACTTTAACTCAAGACACAAACATAAATTTATTTTGGTAATACATAATGAAACATGAAGTAATTAAAAAAATTAGTATAAACTCAAATATATGATTATAGCTAGGCACTCAAAATTCACAAATTTCTGGATAATCTGTTGCATATGAGCACTCACCTGTCACCACTTTAGATAATCTTTTTGCACTACGATCATTCAAACTATGATAATTCAATTGGAAGAAGAGGGTATCATTGAAACTAAAAATTACTATTGTTGATCATATATTAATTTGGGCTTGAGCCCACAAGTAAAACCCTAATCTTTAAGGTATATATAAATAGCCAAGGTATGGCCATTTACTCCTTAAGTTTGATTAAGTTCTATTATGCTCTATGAGGTTCTACTATGCTCTATAATGAGATATCACACTCCAAAATACATTGACAATACGTAAAGTGGGTCTCACTGATTTGAATGTCGGAGGAGGTCCCCCCCCGCCCCAAAACCAACAGGGGGACCTCCTTCTCACGGGTTTTATTCTCTTGCAGGTCATTCGGAACTCGATGTTGGGCCTCGATATTATTTGGCATCAACAATGGCGCCGTCTATGGGAAACGAGCAAATAGCTTTGCTCTTTCAAATTAAATTTTAGCTCTACAAGAGTGTCTGTTTGAGATCTCGTCGGCATCCAGCCGCCCTTTCGGTGAACAACCACCACCATAGGATTCCCCTCGACGCGACGAGTCAACTGTCAAAATCTCATCCAGATCTGACATCAGAATCTGCCACACGCGCCGTCGCCTCTTCTCTCTCCTCTTCATCGGCTGTCGGCTCAGATTTACGAAAATTCGGCCAAGATCTTTTGATACCGCAAGTACCAACAACTTGGGGGCAACGAGACGAAGCTGTCGATGAAATTTCACCCCATTTCGCCACCGTAAGAGCCTCCATGCACCGCCGCCGAATTCCTTTATCCTCCCGCGACTTCCGTCTTAGATCTACGCAAATCCGGCTAACATCTTGCATCACCGCTGGTATTATCGGACTCAGGGCACGAGATGAAGCTGTCGTTCAAATTTCACGATGTCATAACGTGCAAATCGCGAGATCTGAGCGCTAGACTTCATGACAAGGAGTCGCCACCAATCTTTTTTTATCTAGGTGTGATTGGCCACCTAAGTTTGATTAACCATTTTAATATGTTCTTAGTGTTAAATTAAGTTCATTAATAATGATTAACCAATGGTCTTTGTTATCAAATTTTGGGTTCGGGAGTTCGATTACGTGTAGGGAAGGTATTAGCACCCCTACAACGCCTGTCAAAAAGACAATACCATTTAACTAAACATTAACCTTATAGCCTTAATTATTACTTTTAATCCTTTAAATTAATTATTGTTGATTTTACTAATTTAATTAATATTGTCCTCAATTTCCTCACATTTTGACAAAAATTTTAGACAATTATCCTCAAGAGTATTCAAGAAATTTTAAATTTCTCGAAGAGACTCCATCGTCGGAATTTAAATAATTACATTTTCTTTTATGTATTTCTTAAACAATTCGATTGATTTTTAATTATTATTTTTTTATATACAGTCTCCCACAAGTTGGCAAGACTAATTAAACATCCATTTTAACTTATATCAATTAATTTTTTGATTATTATCATTTTTACATATTGTCTCCCACAAATTTGGCAAGACTTTAAAGAAAAATATTTATTTACTTATATTAAAAGCCAGTTTGATTTAATTCCTTTTATTTAATGGTTTCCTACATATTGGCAAAACCTAGTATTTATTTATTTGTTTATTTATTATTTTTATAATTGAATTTTCTATATATATTAACAATCTTATTTAATTTTATTTATTTTATTATTATTATTTAATATTTTCCAAATCTCCCACAATCTGGCAAGATTTAGAAAAATATTCTCATTATTATTCAATCTTTATAATTTATTTATTTCTTAAAATATCTCCTAAACCTTCCACATAGAGCTGTCCATGGGCGGGTTCGTGCCGGACTCTTGCTTAATATAAATGACCATATTGCTTGCCCAAGCCCGGCCCGGCCCGACTATACGGGCCTCCCATCTTACCCAAGCCCGTCCAAGCCCGCCCGTATACCAAATAAATAATATATTAATTAATTTTTTATTTTTTTTATTAATTTATATATTTATATATTTATGAATTAATATATATTTTAATAACCAAAACTTAATTAATTAACATTAATAGTAATTTTTTAATAAATAATACATTAATATGTCTAATAATTTCATTTAATTAATCTAATGTAATATAAAATTTATATTATTATTATTTAAATGGGCCGGGCTCGGGCCGGGCTCGGGCCTTAACACTCAAAACCAAGCCCGGCCTGTTTTTTAAACGGGCTTAAAAAATTTTCCCAAGCCCGTCCAACGGGCTTCACATTTATGTCCAAACCCTCCCAAATATCGGGCGGGCTTACGGGCTTGGGCGGGCGGCCCGGCCCATGGACAGCTCGTCTTCCACAATTTGGCAAGATTTCGAAAATATTCTATTTACAAATTTTATAATTATTATGATTTTACATGAACCCTAATTATGCAAAATCCCCAAATTCCCCACAAGATTGGCAGAATTTGATGGATTTACCTAACCTAATCTAATGCATATAATTTTGCCGTTCATAGTTTATACTCATGCGGGCCAGGAGTAATTTTGATATTTTTGATATTTTGATAAGTGACAAGAAACGATTTTGATTTTGGAGTTTTTGAATAGGTTAGGGTCTTATCTCAAACTTAATAAAAATGAACAACAATTATAGCATTAAAATATGGTGCGCATATATATCTTAACAGATTTAAATCAAAGATCAAATTAGAATAAATCATGTAACTATAGATAGGCGAATCAATCCAGAAATTAAACTATGGGGCTTATAGCATAAAAAAGGACCGAAATGAATAACATGCCAAGAAAGAGCTTGAAACAAGAGATTTTACCAAACCGACAAATCAATTCAATTGATTTTGCACGTGGAAACCACAACAGGCCATTTGCCTATCTCTATTAGGCTTTCCTTCACTCACCTGTTGCCCTTTGTATTTCCTTCTCAATTTCGCAACGAATAGAGCCAAGGTTCAAAGAAACCAAATTGTTCTTATGCGGCTGTGAGCTAATATTTTCTCTCGTCTGTCTGGGTG
>AWWV01013430.1:0-16696 GCA_001974805.1 Corchorus capsularis | reverse complement strand
ACTCCATCGTCGGAATTTAAATAATTACATTTTCTTTTATGTATTTCTTAAACAATTCGATTGATTTTTAATTATTATTTTTTTATATACAGTCTCCCACAAGTTGGCAAGACTAATTAAACATCCATTTTAACTTATATCAATTAATTTTTTGATTATTATCATTTTTACATATTGTCTCCCACAAATTTGGCAAGACTTTAAAGAAAAATATTTATTTACTTATATTAAAAGCCAGTTTGATTTAATTCCTTTTATTTAATGGTTTCCCACATATTGGCAAAACCTAGTATTTATTTATTTGTTTATTTATTATTTTTATAATTGAATTTTCTATATTATTAACAATCTTATTTAATTTTATTTATTTTATTATTATTATTTAATATTTTCCAAATCTCCCACAATCTGGCAAGATTTAGAAAAATATTCTCATTATTATTCAATCTTTATAATTTATTTATTTCTTAAAATATCTCCTAAACCTTCCACAATTTGGCAAGATTTAGAAAATATTCTATTTACAAATTTTATTATTATTATGATTTTACATGAACCCTAATTATGCAAAATCCTCAAATTCCCCACAAGATTGACAGAATTTGATGGATTTACCTAACCTAATCTAATGCATATGATTTTGCCGTTCACGGTTTATACTCATGCGGGTCAGGAGTAATTTTTGATGTTTTGATATATTTTGATTTTTTTTAGTTTATTTCGAACCAAACAAATGACAATAAATAGACCAAAAAATGTATTAATCAAATGACTAAAGGAACAATAAGAACCCATCTGAAAATCTCATGAATTGACGACTAAAGAAATAATAGAAATCATGAGGACCAAAGGAGAAATTTACCCCACTGTTGTAACTAATATATAAGGATTTAAATTCTATTAGGATCATCCTAAAAAATGGTGTTTTTAGGATTCCATTAGGATAATGCCACCTAATCATATTTGAATAATCATCAAATCTTAATTTACATCCTACCACACCTAATTAAAAAAAAAGTACGTAAAAAATAAAATTTATTAATAAAATTATTCAATTTTAACTAAGGGGATCATGTATTCATGTTGCTGTGTCTTATTGCCGTTCTCCCCCCGACGGAATCCGCAGTTTGGCTCACACGGTGATGAGAGCTTCCAATTACGGAATCAACGAAGGCTTTCTAGGTAATTACATGGAGGATCTGTTGATAATGTGTTGAGTGGAGTCTGTGGATGCGGTCAAGAAAGTCGAAGACATCGCCACCGTTGATGGCATGTTGAGGACGTCAGAGGAAGTTTAAGAATAGATTGATGGTGGGTTCGGATGGTGAAGAGGATAAAGATGCTGATGAGAAGTATTGGAGTGAATAAAGTTATAGAATTTTTACCTTTTGGTTTCCATTTTATATCTCTTTCGTTTGCAGATTTTATACATGGAGTTGAACAGTATCCTTTCTTAACGACGATGAAATCAAGCTTTTTTTTTAAGAGGAAGAAGACGATGAAATCAAATTAAGATTAGGTTAAGGTAATTAATAAAAATTTAATTAGGTGTGGTAGGATGTAAATTAGGATTTGGTGATGATTTAAACTTGATTAGGTGGCACTATCCAAATGGAATCCTAAAAAGAACCTCTTTTAGGATGATTCTAATAGAATTTAAACTCAATATATAAATATCTAAACATCATCAAAGTTCAAAACGTGTTAATGAAAAGGAAAGTAAAAGAAACAATAAACAAAAGAAAGAAAAAAAAAAAACGAAAGGAATTCAACATTGATACAATCACATGGGCTCCATAACGTGGAGACAAAACTCAGAAAATACCTCTTCAACGTTGCTTTGTTTATAGGAATTGAGCAATAGTAGATCGATTTCAAGCTCTCAACAGACGAAGACGAATCCTCTGGAATTTTATCACGACAGACTTTAAGATGGCAGCCAAATTTTGATTTTGTGTGTCCCGCCGCTAATTTCTATTGTATCCTTTGTGTATGTGTCCGTCTTCCCCGGGAAAAGGAAGCCTTTAATATTCTTTGGGAGCAAGTCATGTAGGAAACTATTAGAAAGTTTCCAACACAGACTTATTTAACATGTGCAGTAATTATTTGTTTGACCCACTTATTAAATAGCCCAACTAAATAATCATTAAAGTCCAAACCCAACCCAATAAATTGTAACCCAAACCTAACCAGACCACATCACTAGCCTTAAACCAAAACTAATTAACTTAAACTTGGTCTAAACTAAATTTCGGTGTCTACACTCGACGAACGGACACCGAAGGAGGCCACACGCGCTAGGGGTGTCCAAAACCGACCCGGACCGAAAAAACCGACATAAAATTTCGGTTTTGGGTCAAATGGGTCGGTTTAAACGGTTCTGTCGGTTCATTCAGGTGAAATCGAATGTAAGTTCGGGTTCTCGGTTTTCTGTCGGTCCCAAATTCTTAGGACCGACCCGGACCGAGGAACCGATTGTATAATTATAATATATATATAAATATTTAAAATAATATATATTATATATTATATATGTTTTTTATATATTTTATACCGAAAATATATAAACCCTTAGCAAAAAAATTACCTAACCCTAATTTCATTTTCTCTCACTCCTCCTTGACGGCCCTCTCACTCCTCCCCTCTTCCTCTTTCTCTGAATTTGTAAGGGAAAAGCGCAGCGCCGCAGCCCCTTAAGATCGCCTTTCTTGTTGTAAAACCATGGAAGCGTTTCGAGTCATAGCTGCGCAAGAGTAAACTTTTCTTTTACTCTTCTTTTTCTGGGAATTTTCTTGAGGGTTTTCCTCTTGAAATTCCCCTTTTTTTCCCCGTACTAGGTTTTGTTATTGAGGCATTTCTTGAATTTGGATTCTGAATTGGTGGCTGTGGTTAACATTCCAAGAGAAACTGAGGAAATTAGTCTTTCTGTGTTTGAGTCCCTCTTGTCTTCTCTTTCTCGGTCAAAGCTGAAATCTGTTGTTTACAAGTTTCTGCAGCATTCAAAGCGTGGGTCATGCGAAGAAGTGGAAGCAACCGAAGCCCTAAACCCAGTTTGATTTGTTCGGTCCTATTGAAGTGTTTAATTTGATTTGTTTAAAGGAATTGGAAAGTGTGAATGGCAAGAATGATGAATCAATTAGATGTGTGAAATTTCCATTTTGAACTCAACTTTTTACGGTATTATAATTTGTCTGACTTGCCATTGTTTTTTTTTTCCATACTTGCCATTGTTATTTATCCACATTTTTTCACATTGAATTTGTCAACTTGATTTCTTTCACATAGAAAATGCTCTTCCTCTCTCTGATCCGATTAGGACCGATCACCCGAGAACCCGACGGAACCGATCTAGTCGGTTCCATGTCGGTTTAAAGCTTCCTCGGGTCGGTCTTTAGTTCCAAAATATATCCCTCGGTTTCCTCGGTTCTAGAGTAGGACCGACCCGAAAGGACCGATCCGACCCGTTGGCCATCCTCCTCCACGCGCCGTCACGCACTGCCGACACGCCAGCCATCCTCCTCCACGCGCCGTCACGCACTGCCGACACGCCAGCCATCCTCCTCCACGCGCCGGCTAGTCCACGTGGACCAACCGGATTACGCCACGTCAGCTAGCCAATCAGCATGTCCATTCAGCAACCTTAGCCAACTAGATGATGACATGTGGCATCCCAGTCAGCAAGTTGACTTTGACTGGTCCGTCAGACCGTTGACTGAACTGGTTCAAATCAGGAACTTTGACCGCCCGGTTCGCTGTAAACTCAGACCGATTCCTAAGTTCAAACGTCCTCTTTCCGATTTTGAGTAAGTTTTGGCCAATTCTTTCTTGATTATTGTGCAACATTAATATGACATATTTACTATTATGTATGTGCATAAATTAAACTGTCGGCATTAATTACGTTCGTCTTGGACCTTGGTATTAGAATGATGTTCGTCTTTGACATTAGCAAATGAACTCTGCGATTGAGTATAAACTAAATGAACTCCACATGAACTTCGCGATTAAGTATAAACTACATGAACTTAATTTAGTATAAACGATGAACATCCTGGACTTTGCCACAGAACGACGAACGCTAGGATCTTCATTTGAGCATGCTTACTCGATAATACATGCCTAATGCATACCTTTCTCCCATTTACTAATAACGTATTTGTTTATTTAATGTATGGGAGCCTCCTTTGGATCATTAACGCCTGTAAGACTCATGACGAGCCGTAAGACCGACGAAAATCATCAGCGATGAAGAAACCCCCAGTCGAGCAAAGAGGCCGATCACCATCTTTCACTATCGGCAATAACTCCGCGATTGAGTACAAACTACATGGACTCCGCGCTTGAGTATAAACTAACATGACGAACGTCTCCAGACTTTCAAAACATAGAAAAAGCAAAGTCGCTTGTCCGACCACTTTATGATTGCTCTCACGACCGGGGGCAATTGTTGATCATATATTAATTTGGCCCCGAGCCCACTAGCAAAACCCTAATCTCTAAGGTATATATAAATAGCCAATGTATGGTCATTTACTCTTTAAGTTCGATTAAGTTCTATTATGCTCTATAATGTGATATCACACTCCAAAACACACTGACAACATCTAAAGTGGATCTCACTGACTTGACCGTCGGAGGAGGTCCCCCCTCAAAACCAGCAAAGGGACCTCTTTCTCACGGGTTTTGCTCTCTTGCAGGTTACTCAGAGCTCGATGTTTGGCCTCGATATTATTTGGCATCAACAACTATCATTTTGCACTAGGGTTTTTCCCCTGTATCAGTGACTGAAGATCTAATTTGATCGTGATGTCTATGAAGCACTGGATACGGATAGACAGGGACGGATCCAGGAATTGTATGTAGTGGGGGTACACAACACACTATAATACCAACTATATATATAAAAAATATAAGTAATTTATCTTTATAAAATTTATATAATTTAATGAAATACATAGAAAATTTTAATGAAAATATAACAAAAATTTCTACAAGTTTTCATAATTTTAAATTTAATTGGGTCAATTTGTTCTCATTACGAATACTATGAAACATAGGAAAGGAAAACAAAAAGATAGACGACCAACAAGAGATTGATTGAGGTGGTAAGTAGTCTGAACCCGATAGCGAAAACTTAAGTTAGAACTCTTGAAGCACATAAGTTAGATCTCCAAAAACGTATTTGTTGGGAGGACATTTCATGCTCATGATCTAGAAGTGATTAGTCTTAGACTCTCAATCCGGGCCATGACCGGAGATCACTTTGGTTAAACAAATATAAAAAAGGGTATAGAAGACATATAAGAGTCTAGAAAGGAGCGTGGAGTTAGCTATAACTTGTGAACGATAAAAATGAAATTTTAAATTATAAAAGAACAAAAGATACAAGTGACCAAAATGAGATTAGTCATAGAAAATAACTATTGTGTTTGGAATTGATATGTAAATTATTTAGTTTTTTACTATACATTTTGGATTATCATTTTAGTGGAGGCACAAATATAGAACTAAAACATCTTAAATGTATTTTTAATACATCTCAAAGGATCTGGATGATTTGAGTGGGGCCACGTTCCCAAGTGCCCCCAATACTACATCCGTCCTGCGGATAGAAATTAAATGATTGGACTCGAGAAAGATATATAGGGGTCCTTTCTAATGTGGCTCTTGCAATAGGCAATAGGTAATTTTTATTCTCTGTTTCTCATCACTATCTTACGAGTTACGACCACTTTTTAATTATATATATGAGTACAAGTTCCAGAAAGAAATATTGAACCAAAACATAGATTTTTTGGCACTTAAAATCTATTAGGATCGAATCCTTGAATTAAGAGTCCAGCCAGTTACCAATAGGCCAACCAACTTAAAATGTAGATTTTGGTGAGATGCAAGCACCCGTTATGTATTGAATCTTACAGGATTTTTATTACCTTAGGATCAAGAGCTACTTTTTAAGATTTCTCTTTAGCATAATTTCGTCACAAGAGGACAAATTATTATTAACTTAATTATTACTGGCATCCTCCGGTAGAAAATCCGAACCTTCTTAAAGCACCATCATTTCCAGCAAATGCTAGGCACACTTGTGATACATTATTAGCGTACAATGTCCCAACCACGCAATTGGTACCTCAACGTCCTCTTTAAAGAAGAAGCTAATCTTTGGCAACGTTACGGTGTCGTATTTGCTGAAATCATAGCATGTATCAAGAATCGAAAGTGCTCTAGCCCTTGGATATTGACCCATCCTTTGTCGAAACGCAGACTTCAGTGCTGCATAAGCAGCCGGTGGCAAATGAGTAATCACAGTTCCGGAGTCAATGATTGCACCGGAAGTAGTGAAAACCGAAGCCGAAATCGGTAGTTTTTGGCCAGCAACGTTGATTGCAACAATGTCAAGGC
Source organism: Corchorus capsularis (assembly GCA_001974805.1). NCBI lineage: Eukaryota > Viridiplantae > Streptophyta > Magnoliopsida > Malvales > Malvaceae > Corchorus > Corchorus capsularis. Next base: position 10,291 of record AWWV01013430.1, on the reverse strand, counting down.
CGTAAAAGGATGTATCTTGGGTGGCCGTGGATAACGGAGTGAATTTTACAGATTTTGAAGAGCTGGAGCCACCTTTGCCGAAAGTTAGGAAACCGGTTGAACTGGAAGATGATGGCAAACAGTAGGAAAAGAATTTCTTCTATTTAAAGGCCGTTTGTGAAGGGAAAGATAATTTGTCTCGGCCAAGTCCTAGCAACCCAGCTACGCCGCCAAAAAGACTTTGGTTGTTTTGGCCACAGCCGAAAAGAAAGTTACTGAGTATATCTCTTGACGTTAAGGTTATCTTGTTTTTGGCAAACAATCCAATAGAGATAGAAGAGTCCCCGTATTGAATGCCATAGACACATGCCGATGAAAAGCTTATAGGCCTTACGTAAACAAACTTTGAAAAGCTTCGAAAACTTCTAAAAAGTTCAATTAGGGCCTCACTTTGGGTGAAAAAGTTAAAAAAGGATCTAACGTTGTCAAATAAATACATATACAATATGGGCCAATAAAGTCCAAAACGGATAGGTCGGGTACTTATTTAATATCCGGAAAATATAATCTGGGTCAATAAATTCCAAACGGATAGGTCGAGCACCTATTTAATAGCTAGAAAAAGTCATGGTGTCTAACCTATCCGTTTTGGACTTAATTGCCTGAAATTGAAAAATTAAAGTACTGATTTAATATTTTTCAAACATTAGATCTTTATTTGACACTATCATCAAAAGTCGGGCCTCTAATTGAACTTTTAGCCCTAAAAATATTCTAAAGTTTGTAGTTAAATGACGATACCTGTTGCAGTCAAAAGTGCATTGCACGTAGCCGAGTTGCATGAAACGTTGCGTTGGAATACGTGGAGGATTTGGAGGGCGCAAAAATTGGTTCCCGCTGTGATGAGTAGCAAGATCCTGCGCAAGGCTCACATTCCAGTATCCAAGGGTGGGAGTTATGAGTATATCAACACAAAGATGTTGCATGTGAATAGGAATGGAATTACTAATAAGTTCAGATAAAGGGTAGATGGAGATCCAATTATCATTCCATATATTAATGCAAGATTCATGCATCCCCCACTCTCCAAACTATTAATTTACGAATTGTAGGAATACATGAATAAATACCTTTCCATACAATTGATCCTCCAGTTCTCCTAGGTGCATTAAAAATATAATCATCAGGAAAATATTTAGATTTAAGAAATTTAGCAATAAAGCTCCGAGGTTTAGAAACAATTTTCCAGACAAGCTTGATAAAAGGGCTATGTTAAATTCTGCTAAAAAGTGAATTCCTAAACCTCCAACAGAGATAGGGGAGGTACAAGTCTTCCATTTAACTAGAGCAATTTTATAAGAATTTAAGCTATGGTTCTATAAAAATTTCCTCATAATTGAAGTATAAGACTTTTAATAACCTTTATAGGGAGTAAAAAAATTGACATAGTATAAATTGGTATAGAAGTTAATACCGCTTTTATGAGTGTGAGTCTCCCCGCATATATATACTACATATTATTTGAATAAACATATGGAAATTACTAAAAGATCTCTACCCTGGATTAATGAGGAGCGAGAGAACTATTTTTTTTTCGTCTTTTCCCACTTGGCCGATTACTTTTTTTTTTGAAGGACACTTGGCCGATTACTTAAATGCCCTAACTTTTGATTTTTGAGGTGATTAAATAACTAGACTTTTTGGTCATTTCTCAAATGACCTTAATAGAGTAGTAAAATTAATAAAATGACCTTAATAGAGTAGTGAAATTACTAAAAGATGCCCACCAAGGCTTGCTTTTGGAGTTAGAGAACATATTTTTTTTTTCGTCTTTTCCTACTTGGCAGATTACTTAAATGTCCTAACTTTTGATTCTTAAGGGGATTAAATAAGTAATCTTTTTGGTCATTTCTCAATGGACTTGAATAGAGTAGTGGAATTAATAAAAGATCCCCATCAAGAATTGATGATGAGCTAGAGAACTAATCTTTTTCGTCTTTACATAGTTGGCAGATTACTTAAATATCCTAATTTTTTATTCTTGAGGGGATTAAATAACTAAACTTTTTTTGTCATTTCTCAATTGACAAAAGACTCAAAAAGTCGCATGTCATATTCCTTTATTTCCTTCTTTCCCCTTACCTTTTGGTAATTACAAGATTTCTTGAACCAGATTTAGTTAATTGCACCATCCCATTTGTCAATTCCACAAGTGCTGCATTTATTGACCTTGTTTTTTTTTCCCGTCGATTATTTTTTGAAAAATCTGTACCTTAAAAAAGGAAATAGAACAATCCCAATAAACACGTCAAAGCACTGTCTCTATTTTAAATTTACGACGAAAATCTTTTAATATGTGCATGGTGATAAATAACGATTTAAAAAAAAAAGAATGTTCGTAGCATCAACGCGGGCCGATCAACTTGTTATAAGTATTTGTTATACCAGGTATTAATAAGACCTTGAATTTTATAGATCAAAGACTGAAAAATAGAATTAGTCCTTCTTCCAGAGAAAACAGGTAGACCCAAATATTTGTCAACATTATTAACATTAGGCATTCTAAAGAATTCAAGGACATCTTCTTTAGTTTCTACAGAGGTATTTGGGGAAAAAGGATTGAACATTTAAAGAAATTTATGGTTTGGCCTGAAGATTTGCAAAAATTCTGTAGAATTGTCTTAAGAGAATTAAGTGAACTAAGATCAATTTTGGAAAACAAGTAACAGTCATCAACATAACAAAGGCTAGGAACTGGAGGCCCAAATCTAGAAGCTTTTAATTTTTAAAGCTTTTAACTGATTATTATCCATAGCTCTCATAAAAGCTCTATTTAACACGTCAGAACATAAAATAAAAAGGTTGTATGAGGATAGGGTAGTTATCATAAGACTAGGTCTTCTTATCCTAGAACAAAGTTTAAATTCAATTTGTATTTTGAGATTGTATTTATCCAGTCAGTTATACACTTGTAAATCAAAAGTTGTATTTATACATTGAATAGAAATCACAAGAGCTCAAGTCTCGTTTACCCTAATTATTTTCCTAGTAATATTCACATGGTATCAGAAAGCCGCCAAGACTTAATAGTCTAATTTTCTTTTTCCGATCCAACGCATCTCCATTCCTTTTTCGGTTCAATTCCTCTTCCTTTTCAATCACTCTCACTTGTATCAATGGCAAATCAACTTGTTGCAAATCCGAATGCAGCAACTGCACCGGTTTCATTCACTACCACCAACAACCTCCCTGTCAAGCTCACATCTTCCAACTATACATCCTGGAAAGCTCAAATGGAGGCTCTCCTTTTCGGCCTTGACCTTGCAGGCTATGTCAATGGTTCCTATCCATCACCGTCGGCGACCATCCAACAAGAGGATGAGATCGTTCCCAATCCGGCCTACCATCTATGGTTACGCCAAGATAAGTTAATTCTCCATGTTATTATCACTTCTACTTTCGAATCTATTATGCCTTATATCTCCCCTGCAAAATCTTCCTCTGAAGCATGGAACACGTTAGCTAAGGTTTTTGCTAACACAAATAGATCCAGAATCATGTCTTTGAAAGAACAACTTTCCTCCACTCGTCGAGACCAGATGGCTGTTGGTGATTATATTCACCAGATGAAACAACTTGCAGATGCTATTCGCTTGGCTGGGTATCCTGTTGAGGATGATGACTTGGTCCTCCATATTCTCAAGGGAGTAGGACCTGAGTTCAAAGAAGTTGTTGCTGCTGTCAGGTGCCGAGAAACACCTATGACTATAGATGAACTCCACTCTACTTTCACTGCTCATGAGCTGCACTTGAAGAATGAAGCTGCTGCGATCTCTATGGAAGTCAATATTCCAACCGCCAACTTCACCAGGCGAGTCAACAATCATTTCAATCGTGGCAGGGGGCGATCCAATCCGAGATTCAATGGTCCTCGCCAACACTATAACCAATCGGCTTCTTCATTCAACAACAACAACAATCGGCCTACTTGTCAAATTTGTGACAAGTATGGTCATTCGGCCAAAACTTGCAGGAAAGGGAAAAGATTTTTCGACTCACCTCCCATTGCAAATGTAGCTACCATGGCTGGTCAAAATTCATCTTGGTGCCTGGACACAGGTGCGTCACATCATGTTACTCCTCAGCTTCAGAATCTGAGCCTAGCCTCTGACTATGATGGACCAGATCAAATTGTTGTTGGTAATGGGCAAGGTTTGGATATCTCTCATTCTGGTTTAATTGATCTTCGCACATCTAGCAAGAAGTTTCATTTAAAAGATGTATTATATGTGCCGAGCATGAAGCAAAATCTCATTTCAGTTTCCAAGTTTTGTTCTAATAACAATGTATTTATTGAGTTTTATGATGATCATTTTTTGGTGAAGGACTTGCAGACTCGACAGGTATTAACCAAGGGGTTGCTCACTGATGGTGTATATTGTCTTCCAGCTCAAATTTGCCGTCGACATGTTGCTCTCTCCTCTCAATGCCTTCCTTTTCTGGATTGGCACAATAGGCTAGGACATCCATCCAAATCTATCTTAGGTCATGTAGTCAATAAATTTGCACTTTCTTCTACTCCTATTAAGGATTTTGTTTGTACTGCTTGTCAATGCAGTAAGAGTCACAAATTGCCATTTGCTTTGTCTTCTTTATCTTCCTCTCGCCCATTGGAACTGTTATATTCAGATGTTTAGGGTCCTTCTCCTCAAATTTCAATTGATGGATTTTCTTACTATATTATTTTTGTTGATCATTTTACTCGTTATACATGGTTCTATTCTTTAAAAAGAAAGTCTGATGTATCTATTTTGTTTCCTAAATTCAGGACCATGGTTGAGAAATATTTTCAAACACACATACAAACTATATATTCCGATGGTGGTGGTGAATATGAACACCTTAAACAAACACTTCAAAACCATGGCATAAACCACCTTCAAACTCCACCCCATACACCCGAACATAATGGGCTTTCCGAAAGGAAACACAGACATATAGTTGAAACTGGAAACACATTGCTACATCAAGCCCATCTTCCTAAAACATTTTGGACCTTTGCATATCAAACTGCGGTATATCTCATAAATAGAATGCCCACTCCAACATTAGCCCACCAATCACCTTTTGAAGCTTTGTTTAAACAACAACCAAATTATTCCAAGTTAAAAATTTTCGGTTGTCAATGTTTTCCATGGCTCAAGCCTTATGCTAAGTCCAAATTAGAGCCCAAATCCAAGCCCTGCGTATTTATTGGATATAGTACTAATCAAAGTGCTTACAAGTGCTATGATTTTGCTAATAACAGGATATATACATCTAGGCATGTCATCTTCAATGAAAAGGAATTTCCGTTTCAATCAAACAACAACTCCTCTTCCTCATCTCCAACTTCCAGTCCGCCTCTTCCAAGTCTCATTCAATTGTTTCCTACGTCAATTACACCATCCAGTGAAGCATCTCCACAAAGGTTAGATACCTCCTATTTTTCTTCTCCTTCATCTCCATCTTCACTCAATTTAAATACTATTGTAGAACCATATGAGATTGACGTGGAACAGGAGCATACTTCTTCACATGGGACAACCGAATCTATTGCTTCTGAAACACATACAGAAATGGCTTCACCTCTTCCTCCAGAATCTGTCACAGTGCCTCGGCAACAAAGATCATCTCAAATACCAGTGGTGATCCATAAGTCAATTGAGAATGCTCATCCCATGCAAACAGAGCAAAGAACCAAATTTTCAAACCAAAGTCAGCTAATATTGCTACCAAGCATCCTTTCTCTTCTCCATCCGAACCAACGTGTGTTACTCAAGCCATGAAAAATGAGAATTGGCGCCGAGCAATGGCAGAAGAAATTAATGCTCTCCTTCGAAATGGCACATGGGAGCTTGTTCCTTCATCTTCTTCACAGAATATAATTGGTTGCAAGTGGATTTTCAAATTGAAACGCAACTCAGATTGTAGCATTTCCAGATATAAAGCGAGGCTTGTAGCAAAAGGATTCAATCAAAGGCCAGGGGTTGATTTTAAAGAGACATTCAGTCCAGTAGTTAAACCAACTACTATCAGAATTGTTTTATCAATTGCGACTCAAAGACAATGGCCAATTTTGCAACTTGATGTCAACAATGCGTTTTTGCATGGGACATTGACTGAAACGGTTTACATGAAGCAACCTCCGGGTATGATTGATTCCTCTAATCCAACTCATGTGTGTAAATTGAAAAAGGCCATATATGGATTAAAGCAGGCTCCTCGTGCATGGTACAATGAGCTTCGATCCTTCCTAGTGAGCATTGGTTTCAAACAGTCTCATTCAGATTCTTCCTTGTTCCTTTTTCAACAAGATGAAGTGATCACATATTTCCTAGTTTATGTGGATGATATACTACTTACGGGCACAAGCAATTCATATTTACAGGAAGTAATCTCTGCTCTCTCCGACAAGTTCTCACTTAAAGATCCAGTACCGCTAAGCTACTTCCTTGGCATAGATGCAATTCCAACCTCATCTGGTTTGTTCTTATGTCAACGGAAATATGTGGTAGACTTGCTAGAAAGAACATCGATGTTGGATGCTAAACTGGTTTCTTCTCCTCTACCGTCCACATGTCTATTTGCTAGAGATGATGGTGAACCTTTAGAGGATGCTTCATTGTACAGAAGTGTTGTTGGCACCTTGCAATATTTGCTAATTACTAGGCCTGATCTCTCCTTTGCAGTTAATAAAATGGCTCAATATATGAACAATCCGACTATGAGTCATTGGCAAGGTCTAAAACGCATCCTGAGGTTTTTGAAAGGTACTGCTTCCTATGGAATTTTGCTTAAATCCACTCCATCTCCCTTTCAATTAGTTGCATACTCGGATGCCGACTGGGCAGGTGACATTGGTGATAGGAAATCAGTTTCGGCCTTTCTTGTTTATTTGGGAGGTAATCTCGTTTCTTGGAAGAGCATAAAGCAGAAGACGGTGGTGAGATCATCAACTGAAGCCGAGTATAAAGCCATCGCCAATGCTGCTTCTGAATTAACTTGGGTGCAAAATTTGCTGTCTGAACTTGGCCTCACATGTACAAAGACTCCAATCATTCATTGTGATAACATGGGAGCTACATATGTTTCGACTAACCCGGCTTTACATTCCAAAATGAAACATGTTTCTATTGATTTTCATTTTGTTCGAGACAAAGTGAATGTAGGTTTGTTGAATGTTAGTCACGTCTCTGCACAAGATCAACTTGCTGATCTTCTTACAAAACCATTGCCAAGACAACGTTTTTGCCAGCTTAGTTCCAAGATTGGAGTCCTACCTAGTGACTCAATCTTGAGGGGGCATGTATGAGGATAGGGTAGTTATCATAAGACTAGGTCTTCTTATCCTAGAACAAAGTTTAAATTCAATTTGTATTTTGAGATTGTATTTATCCAGTCAGTTATACACTTGTAAATCAAAAGTTGTATTTATACATTGAATAGAAATCACAAGAGCTCAAGTCTCTTTTACCCTAATTATTTTCCTAGTAATATTCACAAAGGTAAGGAGACGTAGGATACTCTGTCTAAGACCTCTACTAGGTTTAATAAATTTAGAAAGAGAATTATTAATAAGTAATCTAAAAGAAGTTGTTCTGACACACTCCATAATACAATTGATCCACTTTGAAGGGAAATTGTACCTTTGTAAGCACTGCTCAATGAAAGACCATTCAAGTTTATCATATGCCTTTTGCTTTTCAAAAAAAAAGTTTATCATATGCCTTTTCAAAATCATTTTTAAGGGCCAAGTAATTTGTATTACCAGTCTTTTTATTATTGAGAGTATGCAGTAATTCATGTGCCATAATAGTATTATCACTAATATGTCTATTAGGAAGAAAAGCTTATTGATAAGGAGATACAAGTTTATTAATAAGAGGCTTCATCCTAGAGGTAATAATAGATGGTATTATTTTGTAAATAATATTACATAAACTTATAGGTCTAAAATAGTAACTTTAGTGGGATTAGAGATTTTTGGAATTATAACAATAAAAGTTTCATTCAATTTTTTAAGTAGATGACCTTAATGAAAAAAAAAAAACTTTGAACAGTGGCAATGACAGTATCACCTACAATATCCCAATATAATTCTTAAAAAAGCCAGCATTTAAAAAAGCCAGCATTCATTTTAAAAGAGATTTTTTTTATCTTGATCAAAAAGTGTTGGAATGTTATGCAGAAATTGGAAGTCAAAATGTTGAGTTGGTCTAGAAGAGAACAGATCAGAGTAAAAATTATAAAAAGTACTCCTCATCTCATCAGAATCTGAAATCCAACCAGAAGGTGAATGCACTGAACGAATAAAGTTTGATCTCCTTCTTTGTTTGACTTTTGCATGAAAATATGCAGTATTAAGGTAACCTTCTTTAATCCATTTGTCATGAGCACGTTGTGCCCAAAATTGTTCATCAAGTTTGTTGAGAGAATGGATTTGGTTGATTGTATTAGATTCGGCTATTAATAAATCATTAGAAGGATTCTGATCACTAAGACCAATTATTTTTTTTTTTTTTTTTTGAGATACACTAAGACCAATTTGAATGTCTATTGTTTCACCAAAAAAAAAAGTCTTCTAATTGTTGTTTAAGAAGATTTATCTGAGTTTTAACATTACTAAAAACATTCCTTTTCCAATCTTTAGAATCAAATTAAAGCAAGTTTTTTAGTTTTAGTACATGCATAAGATCCAACTTTTGATTGACTCCAAATTTTATGAACAATTTCCTTATAGGTGTATGCATTTTTGTATTCATTTGCTCAATTCCCTGAACCGCTACATTAATTATTAGTTAATAATCTGTCTATATATAATTTCAAACACCACTAGATAACCATGTATCGGAACGGATCCATCTCCTTCTCTATCTGACTATCTCCATGGATCTCTCGAACACACTTACCTTAACAGCTTTGCTTCTAATCCTGACCATTTTTGCTGTCAAATTCCTCAACCCAAAACTGAGAAAAAATCAGATAATAAACAAGCCCAAGTATCATCCTGTCGGCGGCACGGTTTTTAACCAGCTTCTCAACTTCAACAGATTGCACCATTATATGACTGATCTTGCAGGGAAATATAGAACTTACAGGCTTCAGGAACGAGGTTTATACCTCCGAACCTGCCAACGTTGAATATATACTCAAAACAAACTTCCAGAATTACAGTAAGGTATATGTTCTCCTCCTCAAATTGACTCACAAATTACTTGTTGATCTAGAAAATTTTGATTTATGCTCTAATGTTTGGGAGAGATTCAAACTCTATATGCTCCACTAAGTAGCAGGGAGGAGCCCATATACATGTCGGACACCAAGTTGCATCCAAGAGTGTAGACTATTAGTTTCTTGGGTCCTTAATGTGTATATGTGCAGCTTTAACAACCAATCTGTCTATGATGTGAGATGTTCTTCTTACATGTGAATTTCTGTAAATCCTCAACAATCTCTCATGATACACTGGTGAGTCTTTATCCCTGTGCGACCCAATCCGTTAAGTCCTGATCAAATTACTAGTTATCCAAGACTTTACCCTTGGAGTGCAAGGTCCAATACACCGCAATTGCACGCCCCTGGCTGGTGTCACATAAAGCTCATCGTGCTTACGAGACACACCGATTGACTCTTAACCAAGTTCTGATACCTCTTCTTGGGAAAGACCCAGATCATATTTGTTTCACCAAAGCCTACCAAGCAGTCCATATACATGTCAAGTACTAATTTGAATGCAAAAGTATAAGCTATTGGTTTCTTGGTCATTCATGTATATATTGTAACTCTAATAACCCATATCTCTTTATGATGTGGTATGTTCTACTTACATGTGAATTCTCAACACCTAGAACAGCTTAGCCTAAACAAGAAAAGAATTTGATTGTGTAAAGGGCTTTTTCTATTATGATAAGGTAAATGGTTCCCTAAAGACAAAAGCAACATGGTTTTTTTTTTCTTGGTTTTCAAATTTGTCTAATTTTTCTATGCAGGGTGACTACAATTACTGTTTGCTTAAGGATTTACTAGGTGATGGGATTTTCACAGTCGATGGTGAGAAATGGCGTCAACAGAGGAAGGTATCAAGTTATGAATTCTCAGCAAGGGTCTTGAGGGATTTCAGCAGTGTGGTCTTTCGAAAAAATGTGGGAAAACTTGCAAATATATTGTCTGAAGCAACAAATGCCAACGAGATAGTGGATATTCAAGTAAGTTCACCTAGTAGATAAGACTAAGGAGTTGAATATGGATATCGGTACATATAACGAACGGA
>AWWV01013427.1:0-29180 GCA_001974805.1 Corchorus capsularis | reverse complement strand
AGAGACACATGTCGATTAATTGGACATGACACTTGTCGAGATTTGGAGGCTCAACATTTAATGAGTTACCATTCTCGTAGTGTACATTGTTTTAAATATATATATATATATATGATCACTTTGTTAAATCATCTAAATTTAGATTTAAAGAAATGAATCATGAATAGTTATGAAGTTATAAATAACCTGTTTGTGTTTGATGTTAATTACAATTATAATTATTATTAGGACCCTCAAATACTCAAGTCAAGAACAGCAGGCAATTAATAAAATTCCAAGGAACTCAAAAAATGGGTCGCCTTCATCATTGCAAGATGATAATGATGAAGACAATGAACTGGGTTTATCGTTAAGGCTAAAAACCAGTTGCAGCCCACGAGAAAAAGATCATCATGAAGATTATCATCATCATTATCAAAAGGAAGAACTTCAGGACATGGAATTAATAGAAAGTCAAGAAATTATGAACCAAAATGCTCCCATATCAGTGCAAAATAAGATTCATGTTTAAGTCATTTGTCTGCTATTACAACTCAAACCGTTTCCCCACCAAACAGAAAAGAAATCCAGCAATGTAAAACATGGCCTATTCTCCAAGTTGGCACCGCCAACCCTTGCCAATGTTTATAATCTACCCAAATCACATTGAATATGCGTTTCGAATGTATTGTCCAAGCTATTTCTATCAATGGAATTTCATCAAAGAAGAGAAAAATAAAGATAGAATAACCAAGCAATCAGCAATTTAACCAATGAATCATGAAGAAGGAAAAAGAAGGAAGGCTTAAATAGCAACAAAACTTCAGAACCCATAACCTAAAAAAAACTATCAGCACGAAATACCAAGGAATCATGAAGAAGGAAGAAGAAAGAAGCTTAAAATAGCATCAAAATTCAAAACCCATGACCTAAATAATCTATCAACACCGAAAACCAATGAGTTGATGAAGGTTTCGATGATACTTACCTCTCGGCGACGCGGAATGGAAGCTTCAACGACCGGTGAGAGCGATGGTGAGACCAGAAATTGCAACGGCACAGAGGAGGCTAGGGTTTGGTTTTCAATTTGGGAAGAACTATCGGAAAGGAATTAGGGAAAAAATGACGTTTCCTTTTATTATTCAGCTGTTGGCAATTTTGTAATTAAAATAAAAGAAAAGGGTAAGGTCGGCAGATTTGGTAAATATGTGGGGGTAAAAAAATGAATACAAAACTAGAAGATAATCAAGTCACCGGTGATCAAAGATTACATGGGTTTTATGGTGGTAATCCTGATCACAAGGGTGATCAGGAGGTAATCCGGATTACCCACACCAAACCAAAAAGTGTAACCAAACGGGGTGATCTGAGATCACCTGCCAAGATCACCACAGGTGATCAAAGATCACCCCCAACCAAATGCCTCCTAGGATTGATTAACATATACACAGAATAAAATAATAAAAAAACTCCTAATTCTATATTTAAGAACTTTAACTACCCATCAATATATATATCAATGAATTAAGGTCACTATTTTTTAATCCTAAATATCTCTTTAATTATTCACTACAACTTTTTAGTAATCTTAAATTAAAAAATTAATAGTAACATTCACCATTGATAAAGTTACCAAACATGTAAGGTTGCTAAATTTCTTAATAATACTATACTTTAGCTTTCTAATTAGTAACCGTAAATGAGAAATTTAATAACCAAAATTACTAAGAATGTAGGGTTATTGAATTAGTTGATAGTAGTATTATGCCTTTTTTTTTATAATCATTATAGAGTTTTTTTCGTAACCTTAAATAAGAAAAATTGGTAGAGAAATATGATAAACAAAATTACAAAAATTGTAAGGTTATTGAATAATAGTATACCTCTTTTATGATCATTATAAGTTTTTCAGTAACTTTTGAGAAAAAAAAATGGTATATATTCACCATTAATGAAAGTTTACTAATGTTATTAAGAATGTAACAATTGATAAATACAATTTTAAAATTTTTTATAGCTTTTTTTTAGTAAACTTAAGTAATAAAATTGGAAACTTTTATTAATGATAAAAAATTTCTAAAATTAATAAGGATGTAAGGTTATTTCAATCTAGATAGTACTATAATGTTTTCCATAACCTTCTAAGTAATTAATCTTAAATAAGAAAATCAATATTATACCTTTATAATGCAAGGTCATTGAATTAGTTGATAGTGCCATATATTTTTTATGATTATTATAGCTTTTTCAGTAATTTCATTTTGAGGAAAAAATGGTTAATCTTCATCATTGATGAAAGTTTACTAATGTTATTAAGAATGTAAGGATTGGTAAATACAATTTTAATAACTTTTATAGTTTTTTTAGTAAATTATTTAAGTAACAAAATTGGTAACTTTCATTATTGATCATAAAAAGTTACTAAAATTAATAAGGATGTAAGATTACTTGAATCTAGATAGTAATATAATGTTTTTCGGTAAAAAAAAAATTAAGATAGTACTATAATGTTTTCCATAACCTTTATAACCTTTTAAGTAATCTTAGACAAGTGGGTTAGTCTGTGCTTACGCTAGAGACAATTTTTTAAAATTTAGACATGGAACTTAAGGCCAAAACTAACAACTAAGGGAAAAATGGTGGGAGCACCATTAATTACATCTCAATGCTGAAATTACATATAAAGAAAATGCATAGAAAAAAATGGTAGAAATACCATTAATTACATCCAATGCTAAAATTACATATAAAGACAATGCATCTCAAGCAAATTTGTTAAGATTTGAAGGAAACAACCTTAAAAGTATTTAATTTTACCTCCCCATTTAATTAGGATTAAGTGATATTAATGGGATTTGTTTGTGCAAGTTAGAATATAGTAGTAGCATTCAAAACTTATTTGATAGCATTGTAGTTATTTTGATAACATCCTAAACAGTTTTAAGTAATTTTTAAGAAAATTCATAACCTTTATATTTTTTATAAAAGGTTACGAAAATAATCTAAGAGCGCTATTAAGATTGTAAAAAGCATTATAACTATTTTAATAACTTTTATAACTTTTTTAGTAATTTTAGATTACAAGATTAATAACATTTATAATTGACAAAAATTATTAAAATTAATAAAAACATAAGGTTACTGGATTTGTTGACAGGACTATAGCTTATTTTTATAATCTTCACAACTTTTTTTACTAATCTTAGATATGAAAATTGATAATTCTCATTAAATTGATGAAATGCTACTAAATTGATATGTTAGGTTCCTAAATTACCTTATAATAATATAACATTTTTAATAACCTTTATAACTTTTTTAGCAACCTTAAAGAAGAACATTGACAAATATAATTATTGACAAAAAGCTACTAAAATTATTAACAGTATAAGGTTAATTACTGAATTTATTGATAACATTCAAAAACCTTTGATTTAAATAGCTTTTTAATTAACATCTGATAAGGAAATTGATAATCTTTTCTTTTCTTTTTCTTTTTTCCTTTTTTTTTTGCATCAGAAATCGATAATCTTCATTATTGATTAATGTTTAACTTAGTTCTTAATAGCCCTGTAGTTTTTTTTTATTAAATTCAAATAAGAAAATTGATAACTTATTTGTAAAACTTAAGTTATTTTGTTTGTTTGTTCAATAAGTATTGCCATAGACTATATTTTATTTGTATTTTTTTTGCTTTTTTTTGTTGGGTTTTTCTAATAATTAACCATAATTATTAAATTTATATTTATGAAATAATGAAAAACTTAAGTTATTTTGTTTGTTTGTTCAATGAGTATTGCGATAGACTATATTTTATTTGTAATTCTTTTGCTTTTTCTTTATTGGGGTTTTTTTAATACTTAACCATAATTATTAAATTTTAATTTTTAAATTTATATTTATGAAATAATGAGTTATTATGTACATATATATTAAAAATAAAAATAAAAATTTAATTATCATTACAAATTTTATACCTAAAAATACAAATAACCAAAATAGAAATTTTACAAAAAATGTATATACTTTTTTTCGATTATATAAATCATTTGTATGATTTATGAATTTAAATATTAAAAGTTTCAGGATGCTATCAATATTCGTTGTGTTGTAGGATAGCCTAGCAGAGGTAGAATGTAAAATAATTAAAATCTTGAAGAAAAATTTCTCAATGTTGATTATTGTTTTATCAAATATCATGGAAGATTTCCCTAAAAAAAATGTCAAAGGAAGATTATAATTTTTTATGTTAACTAGAAACTAATATGTGATTTATTATATTTATTTAATAGATGATTTATAAATTATTAACATACGTGCAACGCACGTGTCTTAACTAGTAGATGTATATGTGAACAAATGTTAAGGTACACATAGCATACAAGAGCATAAGAAATTTAATGTTTCATGAGTTGAATTAATACCAACTTCTTCATGGGTAACATTATTAAGAATTAAACTAGCAAAAAACTTACAATAAATAAATAATTAATTTTAAATAGATTGAAAGAAGATTAACAAAACTTGAATGATGCAAGTAAGATACAAAGGATTTGGTCTAAAAAAATGTTGTTTCAGGATTTGTTTATGAAATCAACTTTAGATTCAATATTCAAAGTTGCATTTGGAGTTGAACTAGACAGCACCTGTGGTGGAACAAATGCAGAAGGCAAAGAGTTTACAAGTGCTTTTGATGATGCAAGTGCAGCCACCCTTTTTCGATATGTTGATTTTTTCTGGAAAATCAAGAAATTTCTGAATATTGGATCAGAAGCTGCACTAAAAAAAACATCAAAGTGGTTGATAATTTTGTGTATAAGATAATCCATAACAAGGCTGAGCAAATGCGCAACTCAAAGGATGATGATTGTTCAGTGAGTCAATTACAGAAGTAGAGCCACTTTACATTTTAAACTGAAGTAGAATTGTGAAATAACTTTATTGTATGGAATATTATATATGCAGATGAAGAAGGATGACATTTTATCAAGATTTCTACAAGTTGGTGATACAGACCCGACATACTTGCGAGACATAATCCTTAACTTCATAATTGCTGGGAAAGACACAACTGCAACTACTCTGTCGTGGTTCGTATACATGCTTTGCGAGCATCCTGATGTTCAAGAAAGGATTGCTCACGAAGTGAAGGAGGCAACTAACTAAGAATGCTGAGGTTAAGGATTTTTCTGAATTTGCCGCTAGAATCTTTGGAAAAAATGAACTATCTCCATGCTGCTATAACTGAAACTATAAGGCTCTACCCTGCACTTCCAGTGGTAAGTAAAGTTCCCTTGCATTTGAATTTCCAACTTTGTCTTGTGCCCGTTTGGCCTAGCTTATTCAACAGCTTATCTACTGAAAAAAACTTAAATTGGGCCAAACAGGAAATTCAGAGTTGCTTTCCAGAAGCACTACCATAAGCTCCAAATTGAAGCTTTTTCTAGAATCCCTTTTCAGAAGCACTTGTGGGGTTTGTCTTTGGTTGACTAAATATTCACTTGAACTGCAGGATGCAAAGTTATGCTTGTCTGATGATACTCTACCAGATGGGTTCAGTGTGAGGAAAGGGGATATAGTTGCTTATCAACCTTACGCAATGGGCAGAATGAAATTCATTTGGGGTAATGATGCAGATGAGTTCAAGCCCCAAAGATGGCTTGATGACAATGGCATTTTCCGGCCAGAAAGCCCTTTCAAGTTTACTGCATTCCAGGTATGCATAATAACTCATCACTTATTCAAACACTTTTCCTTAATTTTCCTGATTTTTGGTTCTGGGTCAAAAGTGTGAACATTAGTTTCTATTGGTTAACAGGCAGGGCCTCGAATTTGTTTGGGTAAAGAATTTGCTTATAGACAGATGAAGATCTTTTCCGCTGTTCTGTTGCGTTGTTTTGTATTCAAGTTGGGTGATGAGAATAAAAAGGTCAGTAGCCGCTACAGGACAATGATCAGCCTTCATATAGATGGAGGTCTTCATGTTCGCGCTTTTCATAGATCATAGATGTCAGGCTCAGTTTGGAAGTAGGAAAAGTTATAAGGAAAAGAAAATAGTTTCTTACATTTTCCCTAATTATGTTTGGTTAGTAGAGAATTTAGGGGGGGAAATATAAATAGGGAAAATTGGGGGTAAAATGCTTAAATAAAATTTTCTCTCATTTTTCCCCCAAAAATTCAGAGGAAAACGGGAGAAAATCTGGGGAAATATTATCGGGCTCAACTCAATCTCTCAAACCTCTTGATCAAATTTCAAAATCTCCTTTCTTCTTCGTTTCTCCCAAATTAAACCAATGAACTCTGATCTGGAAGCAGCCATGCCCGTCCTCCACCAAAAGCAACAAGCCGCCCAAAGCTTTCCCACCGGATTTCTGCAACGCCGGGATCCCATCGAATCCCTCCTCTGAGATCTCAAGTTCCTCATCCATGTCAAGTTGAGGATATCTTCTCGGTTGAACAGGTAACTCAATTTTTCTTGTTGATCATATCTAATTAGAAACATATATTGTTAAAATACTGGTATGAAGTTAATTTTTCTAGTTTGTTTCATCTGCGGCATATTTGATTTAAGACAATTTTTCTAGTTGATCCTCATCCATGGTTTGGCATATCAAGGTGAGATTATTTTATCCCTTATAATGCTTTAACTTCATTTGCTTATACTTGTTGTTCCATGTTTTCTCTGTGATTTTAATGCATGAAATTGACTCAACAATAGTACTTGAAATCTTATTAAGTGCACTTACATGGCAACATGTCTGCCTCGAGTAATGGATCTGTCACTAATGGTACCTTAGTGCCTGTTTCAGCCTTATCCCTTGGGTTCCTTTTGTTTACACAGTAATGGCAATGATTTTTGGACATAAATGCATTGTAGAAAATTAGGTGTGCAAGTTTTATTGTTTTTGATTATGAAATTATATTGTTGCAGGCTCATCCTAAAGATGCTTCATTGCGATATAAAGTAATTCGCAACTATGATAAGTTAGACCTCCTTTTTGCTAAGGATCATGCCACCGGGAGTCTTGCAAGAGGTCCAAAAGAGAGGCAACTTCGTTGGGCAAGGGACAAAGGTTCTAAGGAAGGTTCTGAAACTGAGGTTGAGGATGATCCTGCTGATTTTAAAATTGAGCATGATCAATCTCATGAAGAGTCCAACTCATGCCCCAAGCCAAATAAGAAGAGAAGAACTACTGACCTTATAAGCGATGAGTTGAAAATGATTAAGAGCGGCATGGAAGCTGTTGCAGCAGCTCTTGAACGGGGTAATCCTAGAAATTATACCGAAGAGAAATTGTACGAGGAGATTATGACCGTTGGAGGAATGGGTGATGAGTGTGAGATGAAGATCTATCAAGCTCTTTCAAAAGATGTTAATACAGCCCGTGCATTCCTTGCTTGCCCAAAACCGAAACGTAAGCTTTGGTTGCTTGTGCACTTTGGAGCGGCCTTTTTCGACTAGTTAATTTAGTTGATATATAGTGTTGAAAAGTTGCCGTTGACATATGATGTTTGCATTTAGTTTACTTTGCTTTGTATTCCATTGGAACTTTTGTAGGGGGATCATTGCCTAGTTATTCACAATTGTCCATGATGATGAACACCCTCCTAACATAGAGTTGATGTTGTTCAATTTCCTCCTAACTTTGTGTCATTTATGCTTTTATATATTGTACAAGAGTAGAACTTGGGCTGCTATATTGTGTAAATGAAAATTTTGAAATGGCAATTTTAGTTTAGTTAAATTGTTATTTAGTTATTTGGCTTAGATGTTTAAGTTTACAATTAAAAAAACATGATTAATAAAGTGTCTTTTTTCTCTATTACAAAAAAAAAAGTGTTTTTTCTCTTGCAAAAAAAAAAAGTCTTTTCTCATATTTTCCTTTCCCCCAAATTTTCCATGAACCAAACATACTTGAGAAAATACTTTCCTTGGTATTTTCCATGATATTTTCCTTGTCACCAAACAAGTTAAGAATTTTAATTTTTCCCTACTTTTTTTCATTGATTTCAATTTTCCTTAAAATTTTCCTTTCCCTAGTATTTTTCCTACTTCCAAACTAAGCCTTAGACTTAACTTCGCCTTATGGCTTATCAAAATAAATTTAGGCCCCTATAGATATAATTCCCCGATAAGAACAAATTTATCTCCTACGTTCAATATTGTTGATGTAAGGATAATAAAGCTTTCAATTAGTTTATTTAATCTCAATAATTCTACTCTTTTCTTAATTAAATCGACCCCGGATTGATCTTGCCTTGGAATTTCTTCATGAGAGGGAGCATTTGCTCTGTTTTGGTTCGATTGAAAGCAGGGGCCATGCTTGTGTACTACTTCTAGTGATGACTTTCGGTTGTTGATAATAGCTGAAATTTACATACAAAAACATGTTCAATTAGAATCATTTGACCTTTCTTCCAACTTCTTATACACGGAAAAAAATTATTATTATATAGGAGTATACCTTTTGTAGATTTTTTGCATTCGGTAGATGAAAGCAGAGAACTTATTTGAACAATATGACTATGACGAATTTCCTCTGTTCTCAGAGTACCCACTATTTTCTTGATAGCCATAGGTATTTTTTGAGGAGTGTATAAGGAAGACAAATATGAGAAAAGTAGAAACAAGGAATGAAGATAAGTTTGAGAAAATGGAAGTAGCCATAGACTAAAACCTCTGTTTTTGATTAATGTTTTTTACAATTGGAAATAATTACTACTTGTTCATCCTTATATAAACTGTTCTAAGTCTTTGGTTGCTACCTTTTTTGAATTTTAATGATATCCTGCTCATTGTCATCGATCAAGAATGGAAAGAGTTTGACATAGTGGAGGCAAAAGTTCCACTTTGCAAGAAAAGTGAAAAGATAATCATTAAACCCATTTCTATTAGAAGGAAGGTGCTGAGGAATTTGGCCTAATTGCTTCATGATCGATGACAATAAGCACGATATCATTATTGGAAAAGTTCATGAAAATGCCAGTCAAGAGAACATATAAAGGAATAATTTATCTCAAGACATAAACATCAATTTATTTTGGTAATAAAGTAATTAAAATAATTGGTATAAACTCACAAATGATTATAGCTAGCTAGGCACTCAAAATACACAAATTTCCTGGGTAATGTGTTGCACAAGAGCACTCACCTAGTCACCACTTTAGATAATCTTTTTGCACTACGATCATTCAAACCATGAGGACTATAATTCAATTGGAGAACGAGGGTATAATTGAAACTAAAAATTATCATTTTGCACTAGGTTTTTTCCCCTTGTATATATATAAGTGACTGAAGATCTAATTTGATCGGTATGTCTACAAGGCACTGGATTGATAGAATTGATTGGACTCGAGAAAGATATATAGGGGTCCTTTCTATAATGTGGCTCTTGCAATAGGCAATAGGCAATAGGCATTTTTATTAGAAACCCTTTTTCATTCTCTTTTTTCTATCACTATCTTACGATCACTTCTTAATTCTGAGTACAAGTTACTAAAAGAAATATTGAACCAAAACATAGATTTTTGATACTTAAGCCTGTTAGGGACTGAATTCTAACCACTGAAATTAAGAGTTCAGTACTCTATACCAGGCCAACCAACCCAAAGCAAACCATCATCCTTGCCGTAAACACACCCCTTATGTATTCCATCTTACATGATTTTTATTACATTACAGCTGGATCAAGAGCTACGTTTTAAGATTTCTCTTCAGCATAATTTCGTCATTAATTAGATGACAAATTATTAGTAATTTAATTATTACTGGCATCCCCCAGAAGAAAATCCCAACCTTCCTAGAGCACCATCGTGCACCACTAGCATTGTCTTCTGCTGCGTATTCCCAAAAATTGACACATCACTCTCATCATCATTTCCAGCAAATGCTAGGCACACTTGTGATACACTATTAGCGTACAATATCCCCACCGCGGCAATTGGCACCTCAACGTCCCCTTTGAAGAAGAAGCTAATCTTTGGTAACGTTACGGTGTCGTATTTGCTGAAATCATAGCATGTATCAAGAATCGAAAGTGCTCTGGCCCTTGGATATTGACTCATCCTCTGTTGAAACGCAGACCTCAGTGCTGCATAAGCGGCGGGTGGCAAACGGGTAATCACAGTTCCAGAGTCAATGATTGCACCAGAAGTAGTGAAAACCGAAGCTGAAATCGGTAGTTTTTGGCCAGCAACGCTGATTGCAACAATGTCAAGGCCGTAAAAGGATGTATCTTGGGTGGCTGTGGATAAAGGAGTGAATTTTACAGATTTTGAAGAGCTGGAGCCGCCTTTGCCGAAAGTGAGGAAACCGGTTGAACTGGAAGATGATGGCAAGCAGTAGGAAAAGAATTTCTTGTATTTAAAGGCCGTTTGCGAAGGGAAAGATAATTTGTCTCGGCCAAGTCCTAGCAATCCGGCTGAGCCGCCGAAAAGACCTTGGTTGTTTTGTCCACAGCCGAAAAGAAAGTTACTGAAAATATCTCTTGACGTTAAGGTTAGCTTGTCTCTCGCAAACAATCCAATAGAGAAAGAAGAGTCCCCGTATTGAATCCCATAGACACATGCCGATGATGAGCAAGCAGGTGAGTTACCTGCTTATAACATAGGCGTTACGTAAACAGACTTTGAAAAGCTTCGGAAACTTCTAAAAAGTTCAATTAGGGCCTCACTTTGGGTGAAAAAAGTCAAATAAGGGTCTAACGTTGTTAAATAGGTATCCGACATATACAATCTAGGCCAATTAAGTACAAAATGGATAGGTTCGGGATCTATTTAATATTCGGAAAAGGTCAAATAGGTGTTCGACCTATCTATTTTGAACTTCATTGGCCGAAATCGAAAAATTGAAACACCGATTAAACATTAGATCTTTATTTGACACTCTCATCAAAAGTCGGGCCTCTAATTGAACTTTTAGCACTAAAAATATTCTAAAGTTTGTAGTTAAATGACAATACCTGTTGCAGTCAAGAGTGCACTGCATGTAGCCGAGTTGCATGAAACGTTGGAATAAGTGGAGGATTTGGAGGGCGCAAAAATTGGTTCCCGCTGTGATGAGTAGCAAGATCCTGCGCAAGGCTCACATTGTGTCCATGTGATGTCACTTCCGGTATCAAATATGAGGGAGAGTTGTTTCTTTGGGGTGCCAAGACCCACCGTGACTATGTAATTGCCAGAACCCACAGTGCTACCGTCCTTGGCAGGGAGGGTGGCCGCATCCGTCTCCTTTACAGCGGTGTCTGAGTTTTTGGCTACTCTTGACTGAATATATTTGACTCGGGCTTGATCTTGGAGAAGGGTCTCTGCATGCGTGGGAGATTTTTGTGCTTTGTCTTGATGGAACACAGAGCATGGGCCATGCTTGTGGACAACTTGTAAGAAAGATTTTTGGTTGAGGGCTGAAATTGAAAGCCATATATTATCCATGAATAATCAACCTAATTGAAAAAACGACTACTGAATCTGATTTAATCATCTTTTTGGATACGGGAAATCCAATCACTTTTGACATAATCAAGTAAACAGACATAACTAAACTCATCATTACTGGTCTGCATCCCCAAATTAGAAAATTTTCCATTTATTCACAAAGGGGAGACTGGAAAGTGGGCTCGGTGAAGGACAGTCCAAACTAAACAATTAGCAATAATCATATTCAAATAAATCTTAAGAATATATGGATGATTTTATTTATATTTATTAATGATAGACTAATAATAACGTACCTTTGGTAGATGAGTTGCAAATGGCAGATGGCAATAGCGAATCAAGGTGAAGAATATGATGGACATCCATACTTTTTGTTCCTTGAGAGCCATAACTGAGCTTGTTTGAAGAGCAGAGAAGCAAGAAAAAGATAGAAAGGAGGAATGGAAACGGATTTGTGATAATGGCCATTGGCGAAACTAGTCTGCCTTTCTAATGTTTCAAAGGTATAATAATATTGGAGGCCAACGCAGCTTCACCTTTATATAGACTCTACATGATTAATTATTTTATATGCTAGTAGTCGTATCTATTTTCTGTACTTGTTATTATTTTCCTTCCAAGTTTACTTTGATTTTATTTATCATGCTCAAAAATTCCAACACAAAGAACAGAAATTACTGGAAGCCAAAGTTTCACTTACCCATTATATATATAGTCAAACGTAATTATAAATCATAATTAAGATCCATTAACTAATTAATGGTGGCTATCCCTACATCCTACAGGCTTCTCTCCATAAGATTTAAGACATTGCATCTCCAATTGGATATTCTGAATTTCCATGCTAGTGATGATGAATTGAGCGCTCATCAGAGGAAACGCATTTTTGTTTGTTTAATTGACTAGACTAAAAATAATATCTGACTAATTTGAAATCGATCTGTGTCAAACTCAGATAAAAAATAGCTTTCTTGATGTCTTATTTTCTCTATTCATATGACTTAAACTCGAGACTTTACTTAAATATATATCAACCCCATTCCATTCAAGCTACCAATTGGATAAATAGAGTATTTTAGTTATGGTTCCCAATTACTAATTTGTCACTAAGTTTATTTATGTAATTAATGACATGCCTAATTATTATATGAATTGGCAGGTCTAAGGCGTGAATCAGCCACTAAACAGACAAAGACCATTAAATTCCTGGAAACTTTGGCCAACTTTTATCTAATGGGTGATGCACTAGGCAACTAGGTAGCCAGCCATTGTGATTGGAGGAGTAACTACCTCCGAGTAAACGTCAACACAAAATTAAACAATAAAATTCCCTTAATTTGACTGATGACACTATAAAATCTGATAATTGCGCATTAGGGAGATACTATATATCTTCGAGAATCAATATTGTAATTCACTTTCAGGCCCTGGGCCACTAATGATATGTATGATTGGTAATGTAATATTATATAGTATGGGGCTTGTGGCTTGGGCATTTAAAGTGAAGAAACCATGTGGATTACTCTTCTAGTATATATCTTATGAATAAAACCAGAAATCTGGTAGATCAATCTGATATATAGGAGATATTCAGACTGTATAAAGATGATTAAATTTATTAATCTTACTTGGCTTTTAAAGTAAAGTAAGACTGGCGAGGGGAATGAACCAGCTGGTTTGGGCATGGTTCAGCAGACTTGGGAGCAGTGCTAAAGCCTAAATGCCTAATTAAATCCTGAAAAATCGAAGCGGTTTATCATTTAAACTTGTTTAAAATTTAATTGCTCTGAAACGTGTTCCGTTTCTATAAGAAAGGTAATTATGTTATTTCAAGGTTTCAATTAACATTGCCTTACAAAACAAAAGTATAGTGTTATAGACAACTAGGAGTGAGCAACGGTTGGTTTCGATCGGTTATCGGTTTTTAATGTTTGATTATATCGGTTAAAAGTTTTTGAATTGTAACAACCGACAACCGACCGAACTAAGGGATAACCGAAGCAACCGATTGAAATCGGTTGTCGGTCGGTTGTCGGTCAGTTTCGGTTGTGTAACAGTTGATTTTAGTCAACTGAAATTCTGTCAAAAAAATGATCAATCCTGCATACAATTCTGCATACAATTCAGACCTGCTAATGCATAATATATAGAGTAATATAAAGTATAAGCACATAATCATTAACATATTTAAGTAAAGTTTAGGTCATAAACTAAGCTTGCTATCTAATTCTAATCTAAAGCTCTCACTGATCAAAACATAGGAGAGCTGTCTTTAAGACTTAAGAGTCTAACAGACTAACACTATCTCTCTACTCTCTATGTTGTATTTTGTAAGCTCATCCTCCTTCAATCTTCAGACTTCAATCAAGTATGAACAAAATGAATATTCTGTTGCCACTGCCACTATACAAGCAGCAACCTCAGCTGTCTAGCCATGTACAAAAAAGAATTACGAGTACCACTGTACCAGCAAGCATTTACAAAACAAAAGCAACTTGTTATGTGCAATTCACTTAGTCTTCAAAAAAAAAGGCCATCAAGCCTTCAAGCATCAATTATAGGGTCTATTGAGACCCTCTTCAAATCTGTAAACAATAAGCACACACATATATATATAGTTAGTCATTGTAGAATGCAGATTACGATTAAAAGAAATAAGTGCTCAAAAACTTTAAAAGAAAACTTGACCTTCAGCGAGTTTATCAAACTCTTGTATCTCATCAATTTCAGCAGTGGGTTTGTATTCCAAAGACCCTCGGAGCCAATCTTGTGCACAAATCAGACCTTGAGCAATCTTGGGATTCATTGAGCTTCTATAAACATCAAGGATGCGGCCACCAGTGCTAAAAGCCTTCACGCGGCCACCGAGGACACTTGAACAGGTAGGATATCTCTCGCAATAGCAGAGAGGATAGGAAACCTAGGGGAATTGATTTTCCACCATTGCAGCACATCAAACTCAACCCCTTTTTTATCTTTCTCGGGCTTCTCTTGCAAAAAGATATCCAATTCAGTTTTGTTATCATCACTTCCAAATTCGGTTTGGAACTGTCTAAACCTAGCCATAGCACTGTCATCATCATCTCCCATAAGAACATCAGCAGAATCATGGCTGATAGTGGCTTGGGAACTGGCTGACCCTTTCTCCGAAGGTTGAAGCAAATTCTTGTACTCATCAAAAATATCAAATAAAGCATCTTTCACTTTAGTCAACAACAAATAAGCCTCATCCTTACCATACATGTTGCTTATGCAGAATTCAACAAAGGTAAGGTTCTTCCTAGGGTCAAAAACAGCAGCCACATAAATCACCAAATTCATTTTATCTAATTGGCCCCAATATTTGTCATATTTGGCGGTCATCCTAGATTCCATTGAACTCAATTCTTTACATACATTCTTTTCCAGATCTTTCAAAGCAGTATAGATAAGAAAAATTTCATCAATTAAATTGCTACATGTAACATATGAAGACCCGGAAACTTTAACTGTCAAGTTATAGAACTTTTTTTAAGAAAGATACATAAATTCCTAACAACCTCCCAATCAAATGCAGTAAGACCCCCCCCCCCCCAGAGTCTTTAAGTTCTTCGCTAAATTGACTATCTGCATCCTCAAGCATCAAATGCTTTCTCATACAACAAAGCTTGCTCAAGCATCTTATAGGTGTTGTTCCACCTAGTGCACACATCAAGACAGAGTCCACTAGTGGTCTTAAGTTTCTCATTGATGGCACATTCTTTGAACTTCAACAACCTACCATTTGATGCCCTTACATACTTAACAGCCCCTCTTATCTTCTTTACTGCTCCATCAAAATCCTTCAACCCATCACCAACAATGAGGTTCAAAATATGAGCAACACACCTCATATGAACAAACTTGCCTCCTAACAACAGTAAGTTGTCCTTGGCAAATTTTTTCCTCAAATAACCCACTGCAGTATCATTATTACCGGCATTGTCCACTGTAATTGTCATAATCCTATCTATATCCCAATCTTTCAAACACTGAGCAAGTGTTTTTCCAATAAAATCACCCTTATGACTACCAATTGGATAAAATGAAAGTATTTTTTTATGCAATTTCCAATCATCATCAATGTAGTGAGCAGTCACACACATAAAAGAAATCTTTTGAATTGAGGTCCAAGTGTCAGTGGTAAGGGAGACTCTACAATTAAAACCCTTCATTTGCTTCTTAAGCTTGGTCTTGCCATCATCAAAAATATCAAAACAGTCCCTAGCTATGGTCCACCTAGATGGCACCGTAAACCTATGACAGCAAACTTGCATCAAACATCGAAACCCTTTTGCTTCTACAAATCGAAAAGGCAACTCATCTACAATGATCATCAACCCAATAGCCTTCCTAATTGCATCATAATCATACTTCCAAGATTCCACACCCCCATCTCCATCAACATTAAAAACTAAGGTAGTTTGGGTTGGGTCTTGCTCAGTCTTAGTTTGGATAGTAGCATTAGGATTTTTAGGACATGCCTTGACATGGTTTAAAACAGTAGTGGTACCATTTTTCTTAGAATCAGCACAATAAACATTACCACAATAATTACATCTAGCCATAGTTGAGCCATCATCAGGATTCTTAAATTTTGTTGCATGTTCCCATGCCTTAGACCTAGTTCTTTGTTTTTTCCTACTTTGAGTGGGAAGAGGAGGCTTACCTACCTCGACGACTACCAGTGGCAGTACTGCCATGCTCCTCCCCTCCAGGGTTGTTCCCATCATCCCCGACAGCCGAATGTTGAATGGAAGGATTAAGATCCTCGGCTGTTAGAGCATTATCAAGCTCTGACATCCTGAAACAAAAAAAAAAGTCAGATTGAGATCCCTAAACAACTATAACACTAAGATTGAGATATTAGAGGCATGAAATGCATGCAAGTGTCAAGATTTACCATGACATGCAAGTTTCAACAAACAAAGAACTTACAAGCAACAATTTTTCAACAAACAACTGAATTCAATTCATGACACGATGATGTATCAGAATAATTAAACCCAAACATGATATATCAAATAATTAAACATGATGTTCAAAGTCAGAAACAAAAATTTACATAATACCTTTGAAAGTCACTCTCTGTGAATTAAGTTTCGACACAAAGTCAGAAACCCAATTTGCAGAAATGAAAATTCCAAGTATGGCAGAATCTTCTCTCTAGTTCGTAGGTTCAAACAATGAACAATCTAAGACAATGCACGAAAGATTAAGTCAGAAATCAAATGAATTAATGAAATATACATCAAATCAGAAAGAACATTTTTAAAATGCTTAAACAAGGCTTCAATTTTTATTTTTGCTTTCTTTTTTAAACTGAAAAATCCCAAATCTGGATTCAAATCCCCAATCGATTTCAAATATACATGGAGATTGAAACCCACACACAGGTAAACGGTAGAGACTAGAGAGTAGAGACCAAGGGAGGAAACTTTAAAAGAAAAATCAAAATGGGTTTTTAAAAGAAAAACCCTTTTCTGTTTCTGCAAATCGAAGAGAGATGAATATGAAAAGGATTTTGTGTCATTTGATGGTTAAGCAACCCTGAAGGGGAAGAAAAACAAGTTTCGATGGGTTTGAACCCTAAAATTTGATCGGAAAACTGAAGAATGAAGAAGGAAGGGGAGCGTCGCTGTCGAGAATCGAGAGAAAATGAAAGGAAAAGAGGAAAACTGGAAAAAGGGGATTTGACCTAAAATCCCTAAAAAAATTTTCAGTATATATATTTTCAGCTTATAATATTATTATATATAATATATAAAATAATAAAATATTATATATATATATATTATTCGGTCGGTTTCGGTTCGGTTTTATCAAAAAATTCCAAAACCGAAAACCGACCGAATTAATCAACTACCGATATGAATGCACCGAATAAACCGAAATAACCGAATAACCGATTCGAAATGACCGAAAAAATTCGGTTACGGTCAGTTATTTCGGTTGAAACCGAACTTTGCTCTCCCCTACAGACAACATCTTGTTCTCATTTCTGATTATTTCGTTTTGCCCTGAATTCTGGCTACAAGTATTAGAGAATGTAAAACAACAATATATATGTGAATTATGGTTTAAGTCTTGTTAGAATTTGACCATATTAATATGGCCCATATGACATATCAAATCTGTGTCAATAACATAAATTGAGAAATTATAGACTTGACCAACATTATTGTGGGTTAAATCAAATTTATCTAATTATGTTGATTGAGAGAGATTAAATACATTTAATAGTCAAATAAATCTCTAACGTTCAACTGGCTATTTGATGGACGTACCAGATTAAAAGACTACATATATTAATTGGTCCTCCATTTGCTCATTAGGTTTACGAAAAACAGAAAATTGAGCATTTTCCATCAGAAAGAAATACCGTAAAATTAAGTAAGAGTCAAGAGGGAGAAATCAATTTATTCTCTTCAACTTTATGCTCATGGCTGATAAAGTGACTCAACCAAATTCCGCATCAGGTATGTCTAAACCTTATGTTATGTTATAGAATTATTTATACATGGCCTATAAAGATCCTTTATGTTCTTATGTCATAAGATCAATTTTACATGTGGCATCAGAGTTGGTTAGATTTCATGAATAAATATTCAATGAAGGTTTTGCTAATAATAATTATTGTTAATCGTTTGAAAATCCATGAGATTTTGATCTGTTGACATGGTTGTTAATTACGTCTATAATGGTTTTGATCTCTTATTAAACCGTTATATATATTATTTAACCAAAAAAAACCGTTATATATTTCATGTTCATTGGTTAAATTTTGTTTTGATCTCATCGGCATGTAAGATGTTTTTGCCAATAAAGTTTGCTACATTAAAAGATCATGTGCCTTTATGTTTGATTAATAGCGAAATTGCTTTATGAATTATGTAATGCTTCTGATGTACGTGTGGGCCTTGGGTAAAAGTACAAAATTGGTCCCTCAAGTGGAGCGAACATAGCAAATTGGTCCCTCAAGCGAAAAAATATGCAATTTAATCCCTGAAGTTGAGTTAACTGAGCAATTGGGTCCTTTCCGTTAGAAGCCTTTAAAGGAGCCGTTAATTGTGCTGATGTGGCAGTGACGCCGTCAACTGTGCTGACGTGTCATCTGCCACGTCATATTTTTTGATTAAAAAATAATTTTAAAAAAATATATTTTTTTTTAAAAAATGGTGAGGGACCCAATTGCTCAATTAACTCAACTTCAGGGACTTAATTGCTCACTAAGTTCACTTCAGGGACCCATTTGCACATTTGCCCCTAATTTTTTATTTTTTTAATGAAAAAATCATTTTTCCTTTTTTTTTCAAAAAAAAAGAATTTTTTTTGAAAAAAATATTAAAAAAAAAGAAAAAATGATTTTTTTTAAAATTTTTATACTATCTATTTTAATTTTGTTAAAAAGGGGACAAATATTTTAGTTCATAATATTGTCGAATCTGAGTGTAGATTGGGTGACCAAAGGGTCTGGTTGGGTTATTCCCTCTCATATTTGTAATCAAACTCCTTGATTAATGAAAAATTAGCCCATTTAAATTTAAAAAAAAAAAAGAATATATAGTAAATCAAACAAATCAAATTATTTTTTCATCGGTTAAATTACAAAAAGATTTTATAACTTTGATAATTACTATCCTTTTGTTTCTAGTAGGAAGCGGAATTTCTTTGAAAGTCGCACCTTTTCTTCTTAAAAATTATATATTAGGTTGTGAGTTTTTTTTTAATTTGTATTTGTTTTATAAATTAACTATTATTCAGTATAACATTATGAAATGGACTGATTAAAGCAAGAAATAGTCATGAAAGAGAAACTTGATATAATTGATTAATAGTATACAAGTTATATTAGCCCGCGCTGGCGCTACGGGCGTTCTTTATTTTAGAGTGGTGCTTGATTAACTGATTGAAATTATATAAGAGCCAAGAACATTTTTTGTTCTAGAGTGGTGCTTAATTGATTAATTGATTGAATTATATAAGGTTGCAGTAAAAATGCAATTTAAATGGATTAGTTTTAATGTTGTCTCTTGCTATTGGCATAAATATTTGTAAGCTAACTTTTTAGATATGCAAAATTAATAAGGTCAAAGAACATGTTTTTATTTGTAAGTAATAGGAAGTGCAAAGAGGTAATAAAATATGCTGTTAATTGGATAATAATACTCACATCGAACGAAGAGTGGTTTTAATTCAAAAGGGGAAAAATATTGAACGGTCTATATTATTGAAGGGATGGAGACGGGGAAGAAAGAGGAAAGAGATACGAAGGTGAAAACAGAGGGGAGTGATGCAAATGTTCAATTTTTGGCAAACCTGAAGACTGATCAGTACCGAGGAGTTGAAAGGACGCAGCAACTGAGTTGGTGAGTGGACAAAAGAAAACAGCGAGAGAAATATTAATTAAAAGTAACTGAGGGTTTATGGTTTATAAGCAATTAATTAAAAGTCTTAAACATTAATTAAAAACAATTAAGGAAGGGAAATGTGTAATTACAAAAAATGGTAGAAGGAAAAGGAATGGGGAAAACTCATAGAGGGACTTTTTAGTCATCTGAAAAAGTGAGAAAAGACCAAAAATGGCCAAAAGGTGGCACCACATTAATCCTCAATTTGGCCTTTTAGTAATTTCCATAGTAGTTTTAAAAATAATATATAGTATATATACTAAATATTACCAATTAGATCATTTATAAATCTATTATTGTTCCTATTTAATAAATTAATCATATTCACCACGAGTTTTGAAAAGAAGAAAATGATTTTAAAAAAACAGAAAAAATAGAAAAGAAGAAAAATGAAATTTTTTATTTTTATTAAAAAAAATATAAAGTTTGGGGCAAATATGCAAATGGGTCCTTGAAGTGAACTTAATGAGCAATTGAGTCCCTGAAATTGAGTTAATTGAGCAATTGGGTCCCTCACAAATTTTTTTTTAAAAAAAATTATATATTTTTTAAAAAAAATTATTTTTTAATAAAAAAATATGACGTGGCATATGACACGTCAGCACAGTTGACGGCGTCACTGCCACGTCAGCACAATTGACGGCTCTTCTAACGGAAAAGACTCAATTGCTTAGTTAACTCCACTTCAGGGACTAAATTGCATATTTTTTCATTTGAGGGACCAATTTGCTATGTTCACTCCACTTAAGGGACCAATTTTGTACTTTTACCGTGGGCCTTGCCGGTGTAGTACTTATGAGTTATGATAGTTTTCGAATTGAGAAACCTTATTTTGTTTTGGGCGAATATTAAATCTGATGGTTTCTCAATTTTCGAAATTATATGATGGCCAATTTGATTAAATTCAATTTATATGCATGGACAAATTTTGGCAGAATGTTATTTTCATGATGGCTTTTAATTTCATAAATTTGTTTTAACCGAATGTTAAGATCTATTTTTGTAATTTTATTGTCATCAAATTTATGTTTTATAAGCATGATTATATTTATGTAATTTGTTAGTCACCAAAGTGGCCAAACTAATCATTATATCATGCATAAATGAATTATATGAAGTTCAATGATAATGGTACTTTTGGATTTGTTCAAAAGTAAATCAATTAATGATGAATTTCATTGAGGTAAATTTTATTCTTTATTCAAGTATATTTATATGTCCAAAGATATCTTATATATTTGATTGAGAATAATTAATTGTCTATAAAGTTACATAAAGGTATTGATATTATGATAGTATATTATAGTATCTACCTGTATATATACTCTAATTGATTATGAATCTGAATTCTTATATGATCTAAGCATGTATATGTATTGTTTGCAGTTATTCCTATTCATTCGTATACTGCATATGTGACTGTTTTCAATGGTGCAAACTTCTCTGAATGGTGCGAACAAGTAGAGGTGGCAAAATGAACCCGACCCGAGAAAAATCCGCCCGAAAAATCCGAACCCGAACTTGACCCAAGCCCGATTGACAAAAAAAGCGTCAAATACCTGAACTCGCCTGTACTCGAACCCAAAAAAATCCAAACCCGAAAAATCTAAAACCTGATAAAACCCGAACCTGAAAAAAACCCAAATTCAATACTAATATTTGAAAATAAATGATAATTTCTAAAAATTTCATTTATGGTGTATAGTTTTTTATATGAATATGTTTTAAAAGGTAAATTAATAAATTATATATAAAATTTGAAAAGGTTAATGACATTATTCATCCGGGGAAAAAATGGGTAAATGATCTGGCCAAAACCTAGCCCGAACCCGAACCTGAATTAACCTAACCCAAAATTGACCCGAACCCAAATCAACCTGACCCAAATTTAACCCGAACTCGATTCAACCTGACCCAAATTTAACCCAATCTGACTCAAGCCCGAAGCCGATAGCCCGAACCAAACCTGACCCACCCGATTGCCACCTTTACGAACAAGTCATGTTCCATTTAGGTGTTCAGGATCTTGACTTGGCATTTTTGGAAGATAAGTCTCGTGCTCTTACTGATGAAAGCAGTGAGGATGAGAAGTGACATTATAAAGCATGGGAACGATCCAATATATTGAGCATGATGTTTATGCGAATGACTATTGTCAACAAAATTAAGAGCACTCTCCCACAAACAGAAAGTGCTAAAGAATATTTGACGTTTTTGGAAGAGCGTTTTCGTCCTCCTGTTAAGTCATTGGCTGGTACTCTAATGGCAAAACTGACGACCATAAAGTTTGATGGGTCGCGCAGTATGCAAGAGCATATTATTAAAATGACTAACATTGCAGCAAGACTTAAGACCTTGGGAATGAATGTGGATGAATCTTTCATAGTGCAGTTCATTCTAAACTCACTGCCTCCTGAGTATGGACCATTCCAAATTAACTATAATGCCATTAAGGATAAGTGGGTTGTTAATGAATTGTCCAGTAGGCTTGCTCAAGAGGAATCACGTCTGAAAAAGATGGGAGGTCATTTTATTAATCTCATGGGTCAAGGAGTTTAAGAAGAAAAAGATGTCTGATAATGCACCTCAGATAGCTCAGAAGACAGAACTGGCAGATAAGTGTCATTTCTGTAAAAGGGAAGGACACTATCAGAAAGGTTGCTTAAAACGCAAAACTAGGTTTGAAAAGAAAGGTATCATACATTATGTTTTTGTATGTTATGAATCAAACTTAGCTGAAGTTCCTTCTAATACTCGATGGCTTGATACTGGAGTAACTATTCATGTTTCTAACATGATGTAGGGATTCCTTACGATCCAAACTACAAATCCAAATGACGACTTTTTGTTCATTGGAAACCGTATGAAGGCCCGTATGGGAACCATATGAAGGCCCCAATTGAAGGTGTGAGAACTTATCGTTTGATTCAAACTTGATAAGTCATTTGTTGAATCCTTGTTTACTGTTTATCATAATGTTGGAAGCAAGCGTAATGTACTGAATGAAAATTCTGTTTTCTTGTGACATAAAAGTTTGGGTCATGTATCCAAATAAAGGTTAACAAGATTAGTAAAGAATGAAATTCTTACGAATTTAGATTTTACTGATTTTGGTTTATGTTTAGATAGCATTATGAACTAAGCATAACAAGAAAGAAGTCACAAGAGGTAGTCAGCTTCTTGAAATTAAACACACCGATATTTGTGGACCTTTTGATGTTCCATCTTTTGATGGAGAAAAGTATTTTATCACCTTTATCGATGATTTTTCACATTATGGTCATTGTATATTTGCTGAATGAAAAATCTCAATCTGTAGACACTCTTGAAGTGTTTATTAATGAGGTTGAAAGGCAATTAGATAAAAATGTGAAAATTGTACGATCTGACAGGGGTGCTGAATATTATGGCAAATATGATGAATCAGGGTAATGCCCAGGAACATTTGCAAAGTTCCTCGAAAGTCGTGGCATATGCGCGCAATACACAATGCCAGGTATACCTCAACAAAACAATGTACTGAAAGGCGTAATCGAACATTAATCGATATGGTTAGGAGTATGATGAGTAACTCCTCATTACCCAAATTTTTGTGGATGTATGCACTTAAAACTGATACGTATTTGCTAAATATAGGGTTCCTAGCAAGGTAATTCCAAAGACTCATTTTAAACTGTGGACAGAAAGGAAACCTAGTTTAATGCATTTACATGTTTGGGGTTGCCCAACGGAAGCAAGAGTTTATAATCCAAATGAAAATAAGTAATTAGATTCTCGAATGATCAGTGGTTACTTTATTGGTTAACCAGAGAAATCTAAAGGGTATAGGTTTTACTGTCCAAACCATAGTCCAAGAATTGTTGAAACTGGTAATGCTAGATTCCTTGAAAATGGTGAGGTTAGTGTGAGTGCTGAAAAGCAAGTCATGGAAATAAGGGAAGTTGGGGTGGATGTTTCTTTACCCATAAATGTTCCTTTATCCACACCTAACCCAAATGTTACTCAAGTTGTTAATGAAGATTTTAATAACACTGAGCAACATTTAAATGAAGAAGCACCTCCTGAAGAAACTAACCCACAAATTTCTGACATATCTGAACTACAAGAAATGCCATTAAGAAGATCTCAAAGAGAGTGAAGGCCAGCAATTGCTAATGATTTTGTGGTTTATTTGCAAGAGTCAGATTTTGACATTGGAATCGATAAAGATTCTGTTTCGTTTTCACAAGCCATAGAAAGTAATGAGTCTGACAAGTGGATTGATGCCATGAAAGATGAGTTAAAGTCCATGGAATATAATAAAGTCCGGTACCTCGTCGAATTGCCAAAAGGTTCCAAAAGAGTTGGTTGTAAGTGGGTTTTCAAAACCAAACGTGACTCAAATGGCAATATTGAACGATATAAAGCTAGACTCGTTGCCAAGGACTATACTCAAAAGGATGGAGTCGATTACAAAGAGCCTTTTTCACCTGTCTCAAATAAAGACTCTTTAAGAATTATTATGGCATGGGTCGCTCATTATGATTTGGAGTTGCACCAAATGGATGTGAAAACATCCTTTCTTAATGGGGATCTTGAGGAGGATGTTTATATGGATCAACGTGAATGCTTCATGTTGGAAGGGAAAGATCACTTGGTGTGTAAACTGAAGAAGTCAATATATGGACTTAAACAAGCTTCTCGACAATGGTATATCAAGTTTAATGATACCATAACATCTTTCAGTTTTGAGGAAAACACCGTTGATCGGTGTATATACCGAAAGATCAATGGGAGTAAGTTTATTTTCTTGGTTCTATATGTTGATGACATTTTGCTTGCTGCTAATGATTTGGGCATCTTACGTCAAACAAAAGATTTTCTCTCAAAGAATTTCTAAATGAAAGATATGGGTGAGGCATCCTATGTGATAGGAATTGAAATATTCCGTGATAGATCACAAGGATTGTTAGGATTGTCTAAAAAAAAACTATATCGAAAGAATTCTAGAGAAATTCAAAATGGACAAATGTGACAAGTTCAGCCTTATGCAATGCCCAAAGAATGATGTGGAACGAAAACAAATGGAATCAATTCCTTATGCCTCTATTGTTGGCAGTTTGATGTATCTGCAAACCTGCACCAGACCGGACATTAGTTTCGCGGTTGGAATGTTGGGCAGATATTAGAGTAATCTTGGAATGGTTCATTGTCAAGCTGCAAAGAAAGTCTTGATGTACCTGCAAGGAATGAAAGATTACATGCTCATGTATAAGAAATCCAACCACTTAGAAGTTGTTGGATATTCTTAGGGATGTCAACGGGTAGGGTACCCGTCATTTTGACGGTACCCGTACCCTAACCCTATAAAATTTCAGGGTACCCGAACCCTACATATAATCGGTATTTTTTACAGACCTCCTACTCGAACCCTACCCTATAAAATTTCCACTACCCATTAACTAACCGATACCCGATAAGTACTCGATTAAATTCAAAGTCAAAGTCAACAAATATAATAAAACTTAAAATTCGGTACATTAGAAAAAGTCAGAGAGCAAAAAGAGCTCCTCAACAACAACAGATATTTAGAAACAATTTTCATAAACATTACATAATATTCAGAAATATTAAATAGGTTGAATTACAATATCTTCGGATGTTGACATTTGATAGAAGTCTTGATATTACAAAAAAAAATCTGCATTACAAAAAGGAATACCAAATTATTAGCAAAACAGATTCTAATACACGTATAAACAATTGGAATAAACCATATAAACATATTCAATATATATATATATATATATATAAATCACATGAAACAACCAAATGAACCAAAACCAAGCAACGTTTGGGTCCATTTAAACCAAGCAAAGACATGAATCTGAATGGATACAAAGACTGAAATGCCAATTGAAAATTAAAATTGAATATTATGCAACCCCAGCCACTTCTTTTAAGCTATGAATAATTAAATTTGAATATTATGTAATCAAGAAAAAAGTAAACTGAAAACAAGGTAGAACTTTTAGATTTAGGCCTAAAGAAACAAAATGAGAAGCCAAATGTTGTGCACCTTGTTTACGGAATCCAAGAGAGCGGGGTGCTTCACTAAACTGGTTGAAGATGACGAGATCCAAGAAGAACTCAAATGGGTTTCCAAGTTTTTAAAACCCTTTTCTTCGAACTAACATGGTTGAATATGACGAGATCCAAGCGGTGACGGGGTGGATTTTGTTAAGGATAGGGTTTTGTTAAGGATTGGGGAAAAATAAAGAGAAGAAGAAGGAGGAGGAAGAGGTGAGAGGCAGAGAGGGTGAGTGACGGGGTGGGTATTAGGTTTTGTTAAGGATAGGGTTTTCTGAGATGTAAGAGGAGTATTTGTTTTTGTTGTTGGTTATTTTTTTTTTTAATTTTACGGCAAAAAGAAAGAGATCATATAAATTTTTAGATTAGGTTTTATCAAGTAGTACATTTAGTTCAGATGGTTAATGGCAACTAACAAAGTTTTTTTCATTATCAAAGTGTCAGGTTCGAGCTTCACCGTTGACACACACACACACACACACACATATACATATACACATAAATATATATATATATATATGTTATATTTTCATATATATAATATTCTATATATTCATAATCGGGTTCGGGTTTGGGTTCGAGATACTCAAGGGGTGATACCCGTACCCTACCCATACCCTACCCGAACCCTATATTATCGGGTCGGGTAGATCCGGGTACCCGCTAAAAAACTACCCATCGACATCCCTAGATATTCTGGTTCAGAATTTGGTGGATGTCTTGCCAATAGAAAGAGCACTTTTGGCTATCTTTTCCAATTATCTAGAGAAACCATATCATGGAAAAGTGCCAAACAGTCTATTGTCGCTACATCCACTATTGAAGCAAAATTCGTGGCATGTTTTAAAGTCACAATTCAAGCATTATGGCTGCGGAATTTTATTTCAGGACTTGGGGTTGTCGACACCATTACCAAGCTGCTAAAAATTTTCTGTGATAACTCCGCAGCAATATTTTTCTCGAAAAACAACAAATACTCTAAAGGTGCCAAACATATGGAAATCACGTATTTTTGCTGTTAAGAAGGAAGTTCAGAAACAAAGAGTGTCAATTGAAGGCATTAAAACTGCTAATATGATCGCAGATTCTTTAACTAAAGGTTTACCGTCAAATACTTGGGCTTGATAAGCTTAATTTTTATTTTTAAAGAAAGAAGGCCCAACCCAACTTATCCTGCCCGAGAATTCTATCTGAAGCTTAATAGTTAATAAAATTTTGTTTACATTCTTACTCGTTAACTTTTCATTTGATTTTTTTTGGTTCTGTTTAATCAGGTTTCCACGGGGCCTTTTTTTTTTTATCAACGCTTAATGTGACTCTAAATTTGTAATAAATGGACAAATTAGCCATTTTAGAACGAAAATTAGTACAATTCCGTTATATAGAGCCGTAATCAATTTTTGTCCAACAAAGGCTAATTTGTCCATTTTTTATAAACTCAGGCGTGGAATTTGCAATTTTGAAAGTTTAAATACTAATTTGTTCATTTTTAATATGTTTATCGGCCAAATTGTCTAATATAAGCCATTTTTAATCTGAGACTAATTCCTTAAAATCGAGTGTTAAGGGTTAAGGCCTTCCAACAAGCTTTTCATTTGATTCTTTGTTGTCATCAAATTAGTTTACCTGTGGCGGAAGTGAGTGGCATTGCAGATTGTTGAAAGCATGAAATGTTGGAATATGAAGAGGAAAGGGAGGGATCAAAAATTGGGTCCTGCTGTTTATAGCAAGATCTTGCGCAAGGCTGGCATTGTGTCCAAGTGAGGTCACTCCGGTATCGAATATGAGGGAATAATCTTTCTTTGGGGTGCCGAGTCCCATTGTAACAATGTAATTTCCGGAGCCCACCACGCTACCATCATTGTCAGGGAGATTGGCAGCATCGTTTATGGAGCCTTGGCCTTTGTTGTTGGCAAATTTGGAGTGAATAGACTTGACTCTAGCTTCGTCTTGGCGGAGGATTTCGGCGTGAGTCGGAATAGTTGCTTTATCTTGATGGAGCCGAGAGCATGGCCCATGCTTGTGGACAACTCGTAAAGATGACTTTTTGTCCGATGCTGAAAATTCAAAGCCATGTATCATCAAAAAAAAATCAAAGCCATGCATCAGAAATACACATTTCCAATTAATTAAGATATATAGAGATTAAAAAAAGGCGAGGATCTAGGCCCACTTATTTTTCAAGTCAATCCAATGATTTTAAGTGAAACTGGACGCATTTTCATAGAGAAATTGAAATAATTAGTGGACACCTAATAACCGTTAAATTGATTTGAAAAAATAAATGGATCTCTCCCATTAAAAAACTACTCTTATTGTAGTACTACTAAAATATAGGACGTAAAATGATAATTACTAGTATTAATTAAATTGTGAATTGATTGGATTTGGAATGTTGCTTTCTTTTTCCAAATTTTTGGGAGAGAAGTACCAAGTGGAGGAAATAGGTTTATAATATATGAAAGCCAATTGTAGAAAAAAAAAGACAACTATATGAATGACAACACAAACGGAAACAGCAAGAGAATTAGCATAATCACTTAGAAATGTAATAGCATCATAATATAACTCGAAAAGAGTACTTGATAGACAGAGAGAGAGAGAGGAGTATATATATATTAACCTTGGGCAGAAGAATGGCAAGTAGGAAGGAAGAAGAGAGTTGACATGGATGGTATGTCTATGCTGAAGCTGGTGGCTGTCATCGATCGGCAGCGCCTCCCAAGTCCCAAGGCATAGCCTTCCTTCAAAGAGCAGACAAGGAATAGAAGGAGAAGAGCAGAAAGGAATGTGGAGGAAATTGTAGTAGTGGCGGCGGCCATGGTTTGCAGCACCTAATTTCTCTTTGCTAATTATCCCTTTTTCATAATCTTTCGATCAAGCACACTCCATTCTTTATATAAACCCTTGTAAGGTATGAGATATCAGTACTAGACACACACAATAGATAATCAATTCCTACACGTCACCCTTGAATCATTATGAAAAGGACTAAGTAACAAACTAAAATTACGCTATTTTCATTGAGTCTCCATATCTCTCTTTATCTAATAAAAAAGGACTAATCTATCATTTTGCCCCCTGAACTTGTAACGTTTAGACGTTTTGCCCCCCGAACTTCAATCTGGGACATTTTGCCCCCTGAACTTCAATTTTGGGACATTTTGCCCCCTCAACCTAACGACCCTGTTAAGTCGATGACGTGGCATTGCCACGTGGCACCAAAATGCCATGTGGCATTGCCACGTCAGCGGTTTGGTCCGACGT